>ML111000.1:1691-62515 GCA_003697995.1 Taxidea taxus jeffersonii | reverse complement strand
TTTTATTTATTTATTTGTTAGAGAGAGAGAGCACGAGCACAGGCAGACAGAGAGGCAGGCAGAGGCAGAGGGAGAAGCAGGCTCCCTGCCAAGCAAGGAGCCCGATGTGGGACTCAGGCAGAGGGAGAAGCAGGCTCCCTGCGGAGCAAGGAGCCCGATGTGGGACTTGATCCCAGGACGCTGGGATCATGACCTGAGCCGAAGGCAGCCGCTTAACCAACTGAGCCACCCAGGCATCCCTGTCATAACCATTTTTTTAAAAAGACATTCATTTATTTTTATGTATTTATTTTGACATTATTTATTTATTTAAAAGATTTTATTTATTTATTTGACAGAGAGAGATCACAAGTACGCAGAGGCAGGTGGGGGGGGGTGCAGGCTCGCTGCTGAGCAGAGAGCCCGATGGGGAGCGCAATCCCAGGACCCTGAGATTAGGACCTGAGCTGAAGGCAGAGGCTTAACCCACTGAGCCACCTAGGCACCCAACATTCATTTATTTTTAGAGGTAGAGAGAGGAGAGTGCATGTGTGGGGGGAAGGAGAGAGAATCTCAAGTAGACTGTCTGCTGAGCGTGGAGCCCCATGTGGGGCTCTGAACCAAAATCAAGAGTTAGATGCTCCGCTGACTGAGCCCCCAGGCGCTTCCATCGTAAGTGCTTTTGTGTGTCCAGTTCAGTGGAGGAAAGTATGTTCACCTTATGTGCAAGCAGTCTCTGGGACTTTTTGCAAAACTGAAACTTCTTGCACATTAAACAGCAACTCCCTGTTCTCCCTCCTCCTAACCTCAGGCAACCTCCATTCTGCTCTCTGTTTCTATATATTTGACTCCTCTAGATAACCCCATATAAGTGGATTCATAAAATGTTTGCCCTTTTGCAACTGGCTTATTCCATCCGGTATAATGTCCTCGAGATTCATACCTGGTATAGCATCTGTCAGAATTTCATTTCTTTTAAGGGTGAATATTCCAATCCATGTATATACCACATTTTGTTCATTCACTCTTCCATTGATGGACACTTGGATTGCTTGCATCTTTCGGCTGTTTTGTGTGAACTGTGCTGCCATGAATATGGGTGTTCAAACGTCTCCCAAGACCTTGTTTTCAGTTCTTTTGGGTATATACCCAGAAGTGGAATTACTGAATGATATGGTAATTCTGTTTTTAATTGTTTGAGGAACTGCCATTCTGTTTTCTGTAGTGGCTGCACCATTTTACATGTCCACCAACAGTGTGTAAGGGTCCAATTCTTCCACACATCTACCAACATTTATTATTTTCTGGTTTTTGATAGTGGCCATCCTTATGGGTGTGATGTCATTGTAGTTTTGATTTGTACTTTCTTATGACTGATGATGTTGAGCACCTTTTCATGTGTTTTGTGCCATGTGTACATCTTCTTTGAAGAAATGTCTACTTAAATCCTTTGTCCATTTTAGGGGCACGTGGGTAGCTCAGTCAGTTTGATGTCCAGCTCTTGGTTTTGGCTCAGGTCATGACCTCAAGGTCTTGGGATTGACCCCCTAGTTGAGCTCCACGGTCAGTAAGGAGTCTGCTTGATTCTTTTCCTCTGCTCTTCCCCCTTGCTATTTCCCCCATGCTATTTCTCTCAAATCAGTCAATCAAGCAAATCAAATAAAAAAATCAGGGACGCCTGGGTGGCTCAGTTGGTTAAGCGGCTGCCTTCGGCTCAGGTCATGATCCCAGTGTCCTGGGATCGAGTCCCACATCAGGTTCCTTGCTCGGCAGGGAGCCTGCTTCTCCCTCTGCCTCTGCCTCTGCCTGCCTCTCTGTCTGCCTGTGCTTGCTCTCTCTCTCTCTATAACAAATAAAAATTAAAAAAATATTAAAAAAAATCATTTGCCCATTTTATTTGTTAATTTAAATATTTTATTATTTATTTATTTATTTATTTGTCAGAGAGAGAGAGAGGGAGAGGGAGAGCGCGCGCACGCGCAGGTGTGAGAGAGCACACAAGCAGGCAGAGTGGCAGGCAGAGGCAGAGAGAGAAGCAGGCTTCCCACCGACTAAGGAGCCTGATGTGGGACTTGATCCCAGGATCCTGGGATCAGGACCTGAGCCAAAGGCAGCGGCTCCACTGTCTGAGTCACCCGAGCTTCCCCATTTGCCCATTTTAAAATTGTGTTATTTTTCTCTTTATATTGAATTGTAAGAGTTCCTTATATGTCCTGGATACAAGGTCCTTATCAGATACAAGATTTGCAAGTATTTTTTTTAAAGACTTCCTCTTCTTTGTATTATCTTTCTTTCTTTTTTTATTTTTTAAGATTTTATGTATTTAGGAGCACCTGGGTGGCTGAGAGGGTTAAGCCTCTGCCTTCGGCTCAGGTCATGATCTCAGGGTCCTGGGATTGAGCCCCACATCAGGCTGTCTGCTCAGTGGGGAGTCTGCTTCCCTCTCTTTCTCTGCCAGTTTCTCTGCCTACTTGTGATCTCTGTGTCAAATAAATACATAAAATATTAAAAAAAAAAAGATTTTATGTATTTATTTGAGAGAGAGAGCCAGAGAACACAAGTGGGATGAAGGGCATGGGGGAGAAATAGACTGGCTTCCCGCTGAGCAGGGAACCCGATGTGGGGCTTCATCTGGGGTCTCCAGAATCGTGACCTGAGCTGAAAGCACATGCTTAACCTACTGAGCCACCCAGATGCCCCTACAAATATTTTTTTAATGGTGTCTTTTAAAGCACAAAATTTTTAAGTTTTGATAAAATCAACTTGTCAATTTTTTTTTAAAGATTTTATTTATTTGACAGAGAGAGATCACAGGTAGGCAGAGAGGCAGGCAGAGGGGGAGGGGGAAACAGACTCTCTGCTGAGCAGAGAGCCAGATGTGTGGGGCTTGATCCCAGGACCCTGAGATCATGACCTGAGCCGAAGGCAGATGCTTATTGCCTGAGCCACGCAAGCGCCCCCAACTTGTCAAGTTTTTTGCTTTTTTTTTTTTTTTTTGGAAAGCATAAGATGGAGGGGAGGGACAGAGGTCAAGGGAAAGAGAGAATCTTAAGCAGGCTCCATGTTCAGCACAGAGTCTGCTGTGGGTCTTTTTTTTTTTTTTTTTTAAAGTATTTATTTATTTGACAGAGAGAGATCACAAGTAGGCAGAGAGGCAGGCAGAAAGAGAGGAGGAAGCAGGATCCCTGCTGAGCAGAGAGCCCAATGGGGGCTCGATCCCAGGACCCTGATATCATGAACTGAGCCGAAGGCAGAGGCTTAACCCACTGAGCCACCCAGGCGCCCCTGCTGTGGGTCTTGATCTCATGACCCTGAAATTAAGACTGAGCCTATGTTGAGAGTCAGATGCTTAACCGACTGAGCCACCCAGGCACCCCCCAGCCTGTCTGGTGTGTTTTTTTTTTTTTTTTAAGATTTTATTTATTTATTTCAGAGAGAGAGAGAGTGAGAGAGAGCATGAGAGGGGAGAAGGTCAGAGGGAGAAATAGACTCCCCATGGAGCTGGGAGCCGGATGCGGGACTCAATCCTGGGACTCCGGGATCATGACCTGAGCTGAAGGCAGTTGCTTAACCAACTGAGCCACCCAGGCGCCCCAGCCTGTCAGTTTTTGAATGCTTGTGCTTTTGGTGCCATATCCAAAAATTTTTCTCTAACCCAAGGTTGTAAATATTTACTCCTGTGTTTTCTTCTAAGAATTGTATACTTTTGGGACACCTGGGTGGCTCTGTCAGTTAAGTGTCTGCCTTTGGCTCAGGTCTTGATCCCAGAGTTCTGGGATTGAGTCCCACATCGGGCTCCTTGCTCAGCAGGAAGCCTGCTTCTGGTTCTGCTTCCTACTCCCCCTGCTTGTGTGCTCTCTCTCTCTCACTCACAAATAAATAAATAAATAAAATATTTTTAAAAGTTAAGAATTGTATACTTTTGACTCTTTTATTTAGGTCTGTGATCAGTTTTTAGTTGATTATTGGTTATGGTATAATCAGACATGTCCATCTTTATGTTGAACATTCCACTCTTCTAGGATGGACAGTGCTTAGAACCATGCTGGGAATTGGATGAAATAAGACTCTTGTTTCCTTCAGTATGTCTTGTTGAAATTATTTGCATTGTTCTGCCTTCTCCACTTAACTTTAATCTCATTCAGAAGTTTTTACACTGGTGTAATCCACTGATCAAGTGAGATTCTGGGTGGTGGGCAGTTGGTCTGTCTTCTGTGTAGTGGGATAGTGTGATTGAGCGAGAGGAGAGGAGAAGGAGGTTACAGGCCTTTCCTCAGCCTGTTAGATCAAGTCCGTGTGAGAAAGAGCCCTTGTGGAAGCTGGGGGCCTGCAGTTGTGTTCAGAGTATTCATCATGCTCATGGTGATGATCCGCACAGAATGTCTTCCTGTTTAAGGTTAATGTCAGGTGTTGGCAAGGTTGGGGAGAAATTGAAACTCTCATGTATGGTATTACTGGTGAAAATGTAAAATAGTACAGCATATGTGGCAAACAGTCTGGCTGTTCCTCAAAAAGTTAAACATAATTACCATATTACCCAGCAGTTCCACTCCCAAGTGCCTACCCAAGAGAATTAAATATGTGTTCACACAAAAATCTGTTACACAAATGTTCATAACAGCATTGTTCATAATAACCAAAAAGTGGAAGCAACCCGAATGACCATCAACTGGTGAATGGATGAACAAGCGGTATATCCATACAGTGGAATAGTATTTAGCCATAAAAGGAAGAAATACTGATGCATCCTACAACACCCCAAAGCATGCTATATGAAAGAAGCCAGACATAAAAGAGGACATTCCATTTATATCAGATGTCTGAAATAACATAATTCCAAAGAGACTGGAAGTTCATGATTGGTTACCAGAGGCTGGGAGGAGGAGAGTATAGAGGATGACTGCTGCTGGAATTTTTTTTGGTGGAGGGGGAATGTTGAGAATGTTCTGGAATTTCAGGAGTGGTGATGGTTGCACAACTTTGTGAATGTACTAAAAAACACCATAAAATTTAACTTTAAAAGGATGAATTTTATGGTGCATGAATTAGATTATTTAAAATAATGGAGGGGTACCTCAGTGGCACAGTTATTTGAGCAGCTGACTCTTTTTTTTTAAATAATTTTTTTTAGATTATTTATTTATTTATTTGTTAGAGAGAGAGAGAGAGAGAGAGCGAGCGAGCACAGGCAGACAGAGTGGCAGGCAGAGGCAGAGGGAGAAGCAGGAGCCCGATGTGGGACTCGATCCCAAGGACACTGGGATTGTGACCTGAGCCGAAGGCAGCTGCTTAACCAACTGAGCCACCCAGGCGTCCCGAGCAGCTGACTCTTAATCTCAGGGTTGTTTCATGGAGCCCCACATCAGGCTTCCATGCTTGAGGTGCAGTAGGCTTGCGATCTCTCTGCGCCCCTCCACCTTACCACGCTTGTGTGTGCCTGCGCGCATGTCTGCGTGTGCGCACGCACACGTGTGCTCTCTCTCAAATAAATAAATCTTTTTAAAAATAATAGAAAAGTTCTTTATTTTGGTGCTTCTTTTTCTCCTTATTTTAATGGTTTATTTGTTCTCCCTTTTAGTCATAGACATCTCAGCATCTTTTCAGTGTAGGTAATGTGCAAATCAGTTCATCAAGGAAAAGAAAATTATCCTTTCTGGCTCCAAATCTGGACAGTGTGTTTTGTGGTGGTTTGCCTTGGCCCTGTCTCCTTGTCAAGCATCACATGGTTCTAAAGGAAGACAGGACACCAAAGTGGAACTGAAATCAGTGAAATCAAGTTTGTTTCATTTGTTTGTTTCGCCTCGCCAGTGTACATTTTAATTCATACTTACCTCTTTTCCTTTCCTCCAATCTGTGAGCATTTTTGCCAGTGCCCCTTGCAACTTCCCTAGATGTTGTGTTGACTTCGACTTTTTCTTTAGCTGAGAAATAGAGTTGGGAGGGTACTTTAGGGTTGTGATTAGCTGGTCTTTATTATTGTGTTTGCTTAAAGAGTTGTTAAGGGTGGAGGTTGGAAGCAGGCACTGCCGCTCGAAAATGTTTGACACTGCTATTGATACTGTAAAATAGTTTTCTAATTTAATCCTAAAAAAACCCTCAATTTATTTTCCTAGGACTTAAGATGTCTTCGTCTGCCAGGCCTCGCAGAAGACAATATGGAAGATCTTCGGTAGCTAAAAGGTAAAGTGAAATATTTTTAAAATATGTGTATTGGTTTTTACGTGTTCCCAGGGTAAAATAGCAAAGTTAGATGAAGATGTCAAGATTTAATTTTAGGGGCGCCTGGGTGGGCCAGTGAGTTAAAAGCTCTGCCTTCGGCTCAGGTCATGATCTCAGGGTCCTAGGATCGAGTTCCACATTGGGCTCTCTGCTTGGTGGGGAGCCTGCTTCCCCCTCTCTCTCCCTGCCTCTCTCCTTACTTGTGATCTCTCTCTCTCTGTCAAATAAATAAATAAATACAATCTTTAAAAAAAATTTTAATTTTAGCAATTGTTGCTGATTTTACTTTTAGTTTATATAACTTACAAAATGACATTTTTTTCAGTCTTCTAAGAGCAAAAGTAACACTTCCTTTAAACTTTTTATTTTGGAATATAGATGCCTAGGAAGTACAGTAAATACTTGTTTTTAATTTTTCAAACAACACTGAAATGTATAACACAAAAAAGTCAAATCTTCTTCCACTCTTGAGCATTTGGCACTGTTAACAGATTGATACGTGCTCTTCATGCTTTTTGTTATATTGCTAGAGAATCTTGTGAACAAACTAACTTCTTTCTTTTTAAGATTTTTATTTATTTGACAGAGACACACACACACACACACACACAGTGAGAGGGAACACAAGCAGGGGGAGTTGGAGAGGGAGAAACAGACTTCCCCCTGAGCAGGGAGCCCAATTTGGGGCTCAATCCCAGGACCCTGACATGACCTGAGCTGAAGGCAGATGCTTATCACCTGAGCCACCCAGGCGCCCCACAAACTAACTTC
This sequence comes from Taxidea taxus jeffersonii, assembly GCA_003697995.1. Taxonomy (NCBI): domain Eukaryota; kingdom Metazoa; phylum Chordata; class Mammalia; order Carnivora; family Mustelidae; genus Taxidea; species Taxidea taxus. The sequence continues at coordinate 55,546 of ML111000.1, read as the reverse complement.
TTAATTTTTACATGTTTGAGGATAGTCTGTAAATTTAATTGTATACTGAGCATTTTACCTCTTCAATCGCCAAAACAGTTACTGTTAAATCTTTGCACTATTTTTTCCCCCTGAACTGTTGTTTTTAGATAAGTTTTTACTTACGGCTTTGCAGCCAGCCCTTACTCAGAGCCTTGTTACTCCCAGAGAGATGGGGTTAGGCCCCCAGGACTCCACTGTGGCTTGCTTCTCAAGCTTAGGGATGCCTAAGAATCAGTTGAAGAGCCCGATAAAATGCAGATTCCCAGCCCCCATCCCTGCTAGTTTTTGAAGTCTTGGGCCAAGGGAGATGCACATTTAACTACGCAGCTCGTATGCCTCCTGCTTTTGGTTTTGGAACCAGCAAATTGCTGGTACCAGTTATCTGAGAAACTTTGCATCCTGAGAAGCCTAGCTCCACCCAGCACTCATGGCTGGTTGTGTTTGGTTGGAGTCTGGGTGCTGTAGATGAAGCCAGTGTGGGTGCCACTATAGGTCTGGGCACACACATCAGTCTCTTAAGCTGGTCCCCATGACAGCCCTAGTGCCATGACAGCCCTAGTGTCCAGCTTGCCACCTGCCTGATACAGAGCAGGCATTCCTGGGATAGCTGCTCCTTGGTGTTGATTGAATGAGCAAACGTGTATTTGCTTCCCACTGCCATAGCACGTATGAAGTGGTGAATAAGCAGCAGTCATAGCCTATAGCCTTACACCAAAAGGAAGTAGGGAAAAAATGTAGGAAGCAGACAGAAACATTAAAAGTCATAGATGTTTGGGGCGCCTGGGTGGCTCAGTAGGTTGGGCCTCTGCCTTCGGCTCAGGTCGTGATCTTGGAGTCCTGGGATCGAGCCCCGCATCGGGCTCTCTGCTCAGCATGGAGCCTCCTTCCCGTTCTCTCTCTGCCTGCCTCTCTGCCTACTTGTGATCTCTGTCAAATAAATAAATAAATAATCTTAAAAAAAAAAAAGTACAATGATAGGATTTCACTTAAAGTGCCGGACATTAAGCTTCTGATTGCCAAGACATCCATTCCAAAGATACCACCTTGAATAAACATATTGCCAAGGTATATGACACAGACACTAGGTAAAACAACCAATTAGGAACTAGGTCACCAGTGAAGCTCCCCTTATAGAAAAATGCTGGGTGACGTAGATAACTGACCACTTGAATGATCCTGCTTCCTTCCACTCTCCCATGCCCTCATTTCTGCTCTTATGCTTCAAATTAGCCAATAATGAGTGACCCCTCAAAACCTCAGACATTCCACCTGCAGACCCTAATGAAGTCAGAGCCCCAGCTCCTCCCTCTGTCTCTGTCTCGCTGCTTGGGACCTTACTTGTATCATGTACCCTCCAGGACTTGAAGTAATAAATCCTGTTCCTCAAAATTCCCTGATTTGTTTTTGCTGAGGTGAATCCTGTGATCATTAAGAACCAAAACCAGTCACAGCCCCGACCCCCCGCCAGGAAAGTATCAGTGGGTATCAGTGGAGCCCCCCCATCATTGTACTTTTGTGACTGATTTTTTTCACTTAGCATAATGTCCTCAAGGTTCGTACATGTTGTGGCATGCGACCGGATTTCCTTCCTTTTAAGACAGCATAATACTCCATGGTATGTATGATGGTTAATTTTATTTATTGGCTGGATCATGTGGTGTCTAGGTATTTGGTCAAACATTGTTCTGGATATTTCTGTGAGGGTGTTTTTGGAGGAGAGTAATATTTAAATTGGTGGGCTTTAAATAAAAGAGATTGCCTTTCAAAATGTGAGTGGGCCTCATCCAGTCTGTTAAAGCCTGAAGAGAACAAAAAGTATCCACCTCCTTCAGCAATTGAGAATTAGCCTTTGGACTTCACTGCTACATTAGCTCTTGCTAGTTCTTCAGCAGATTACCTTCAGACTCACACTGGAACATTGGCTCTCTTGGGTCTCCAGCCTGCCAGTCTACCCTGCAGATTTTACATGTGCCAGCCTCTGTAGTAAAATGAACCAATTACTTAAAATAAATCTCTCTATATACGTCCTATTGGTTGTGTTTCTCTGGAGAACTAACAAATACGGTATGTGTAAACCACATTTTGCTTCTCTCTTCTTCCATTGATGACATTTGGATTGCTTCCACTTCTTGGCAATTACGAATAACGCTACTATGCACATGGATGTGCAAATAGTTCTTCGATATTGCAGCTCTTTTGAATATATACCCAGAAGTGGGATTGTGAGATCATATGGAAGTTCTAATTTTAAATTTTTGAGGAGTTGCCAGACTATTTTCCATAGTTGTTGCACCATTTTGTAATCCTCCAACAGTGCACAAAGGTTCCAACTGCTCTCCAACCCCACCAATACTTGTTTCTGTTTTTTTTTTTTTTTTGATAGTAGCCATCCTAATGGGTGTGAAGTGATATCTTACTGTGTTCTTTCTTTTTTTAAAAAAAATTTTTTTATTTTTTTTACTGTGTTCTTTCTTTTTCTTTTTTTTTAAGTAAGCTCTATGTCCAGTGTGGGGCTTGAGTTTTAAACTCAATTTAAACTCAAATCCAGAGATCAGGGGTTGCATGCTCTACTAACTGAGCCAGCCGGGCATACCTTGTTGTGGTTTTGATTTGAATTTTTCTGATGATTAGTGAAATAGAGCATCTTTTTAGGTGCTGAGTGCCTATTGTATAGCTTGTTGGAGAATGTCTATTCAAGTCCTTTGCCCATTTTTGGATTGGGTTGGGTTTTTTTTTGTTGTTGAATTATAGGAATTCTTTATATATCTGGCATATAAGACTTCTATCAGATATATGAATTGTAGATATTCTCTCATCTTGTGAGTTGCCTTTTCACCCTGTAATAGTGACCTTTCATGTGCAAAAGTAATTTTGGTATAGTACAGTTTATGTTTTTTTCTTTAGTCATCTTTGCTTTTAGTGTCACATCCCAGAAATCATTGCCGAATCCAGTGTCATAAAGATTTCCCCCATCTTTTCTTCTAAGGCTTTAATAGTTTCAGGTCTTATATTTAAATACACTTTGAGTTAATTTTTGTATGTGGTAGAAGGTAAAAGGGTCCAACTTCATTCTTTTGCATGTGGATGCTAGTTTTCCCAGCCCAGTTTGTTGAAAAGACTATCCTTTTCCCATTGAATGGTCTTGGCACTTTCTAAAAAATTATTTAACCCTCATACTTGAGGGTATATTTCTGGACTTTCTGTTCTTTTGGTCTGTGTATCTGTTTTTATAACAGTACCACACTGTTTTCATTACTGTGCTTTGTAATAAGTTTTGAAATCAGGAAGTGTGAAACTTCCAACTTTGTTCTTTTTTTTTTCAAGATTATTTTGGTTATTTTGGGTCCCTTGGAATTCCATATGAATTTCAGAATGGAATGTTCAACTTCTGCAAAAAAGTCATTGGGATTTTTATAGGAATTACACTGAATCTGTACATTGTTTCAGGTAATATTGACATCTTAATAATACTAAATATTCCAGCTCATGAAGATGGGATATTTTTCCACTTACTGGTGTCTTCTTTAACTTCTTTCAACAACACTTCATAGTTTTCAGTGTACGTAGTCTTTGACCTCTTTGTTTAAGATTATTCCTAAGTATTTTATTGGTTTTGTTCTTATTGTAAAGGGAATTGTTTTCTGAATTTCCTTTCATAATGTTCATTGGTAGTGTATAGAATTGCAACTGTTTTTTCCAAGTTGATTTTGTCCTATAATTTAGCTTAATTTGTTTATTATTCTAACAGGTTTTTTTCTTTTTTTTAAAGACTTTATTTATTTATTTGATAGGCAGAGAGGCAGGCAGAGAGAGAGGGGGAAGCAGGCTCCCTGCCAAGTAGACAGTCCAATATGGGGCTCAATCCCAGGATGTTGGGATCATGACCTGAGCCGAAGGCAGAGGCTTCAACTCACTGAGCCACCCAGGCACCCGTTATTGTTGTTGTTTTTAAATTTTTTATTTTTTTATTAACATATAATGTATTATTAGCCCCAAGGCTAACAGTTGTTGTTGTTTTTTTAAGATTTTATTTCTTTATTTGACAGAGAGAGATCACAAGTAGGTAGAGAGGCAGGCAGGGGTGGGGGTGGGGGCATTGGGTGGGAAGCAGGCTCCCTGCTGAGCAGAGGGCCTGATTCGGGGCTTGATCCCAGGACCCCTGGATCCTGACTTGAGCCAGAGGCAGATGCTTAACGACTGAGCCAGCCAGGCGCCCCAGAAAAAGATACTTTTTATGATCACAATGTTTTTGAATTTGTTAAGACTTGTTTTTTGACCTAATCTGGTCTATCCTTGGGAATGTTCAGTATACACTTGAAAAATGTATGTTCTGCTATTGTTGGGTGGAATGTTCTTTCTATAGTTGTTGATGTCTCTTAAGTCTTCTTAAATCTATAGGTTCCTTCATTTTTATTTTTTAAAATATTTTGTTATTGAAGAAGCAGGTCTTTTTTGTCTTCTAGTTTCCCATAGTCTATGCCAATACATCTTGTGGTGTCATTTATTTTTTATTGACTTTTAAAGATTTTATTTATTTATTTGAGAGAGCAAGTGAAAGAAAGCACAAGCAGGGGGAGGGGTAAAGCAAGAGGAAAAAGCAGACTCCTTCCTCAGGAGGGAGCGTGACCTACCTGGGCCTTGATCCCAGGACCCCTGGATCATGACCTGGGCTGAAGACAGCTGCTTAACCTACTAAACCACCCTTAATAGGTGGCTTAACTTTTTTTTAAAGATTTTATTTGTTTATTTGACAGAGAGAGAGAGAGAAAGCATAAGCATGGGGAGCAGCAGGCAGAGGGAAAGGGAGAAGCAGGCTCCCTGTAGGGCAGCGTGAGCCCTATATGAGACTTTGTCCCAGGGCCCCTGGATCATGACCTGAGCCAAAGGTAGTTGCTTAACCAACTGAGCCACCCAGGTGCCCTTAATAGTAGCTTTTAAAAGGAAAACACACAACATCAAATGTATATATTATTGTAAGAAGGATCCCTAATTTCATATATGAAAAAGTACACGTCTTACATATGAGAAAATATGGGAGTGATGGTCATAACTGACTTGGAGTAGCCAGCAAACAGATAAATGATGAAAGACTATTTTACTTGTTAAAGGAGGACAAGATGGGTCTAGTACATTTTAGAAAGGCTGATTAGAGGGGCACCTGGGTGGCTCAGTGGGTTAAAGCCTCTGCCTTCGGCTCAGGTCATGATCCCAGGGTCCTGGGATTGAGCCCCACATCGGGCTCTCTGCTCGGTAGGGAGCCAGCTTCCTCCTTTCATTCTGCCTGCCTCTCTTGCCTGCCTTTCTGCCTACTTGTGATTTCTGTCTGTCGGATAAATAAAGGCTGATTAGATAAAATTTAAAGATGGGGTACCTGATTGGCTCAGTCAGTTGGGCATTTGCCTTTGTCTCAGGTCATGGTCCCGGGGTCCTGGGATGGAGTCCTAAGTGGGGCTCCCTGCTCAGTAGGAAATCTGCTTCTCCCTCTGCACCCCCACCCCCACCCCCACCCTGTGCTTGTGCTCAAGCACACACTTTCTCTCTCATAAATAAATAAATAAAATCTTGGAAGAAAGATTTAAAAAAAAAAAGAAAAAGCTTAAAGTGAAAAGCTTTGATACTGTGTGTGTGTGTGAGAACTACCATATATCCCAATTATACTGCTTAATGAGATGTTAATATAAGAATCAACTTTCTTAGGTATCACCCTTAAGGCTTTTGGAAGAAGAGAGAGTAAAAAACACATAGGTAAAATTTTCCTAAGTCTGTCTGTTTGATATGCTTGAAGTTCATAAATTTTCCCAGAATACGGGTTTGGCAAAGGACACTTCTGTGTATCTAAAGAGTATTTGCTTTAATAGCTGATATTTGCATGGAATATATAGAAGAGTAGAAGCACTAGAAATAATTTTTCCATGTTTATGCAGCATTCTTTTTTTTTTTTTTTTTTTTTTTAAAGAGAGGTTGAGGGCAGTGGCAGAGGGAGAGGGAGAAAGAGAATCTTAAGCAGGCTCCACACCCAGTGCAGAGACTGACACGGGGCACCACCCCGAGATTATGACCTTAGCTGAAATCAAGAATTCGATGCTTAACCAACGAGCCACCCAAGCACCCCACATATTGTTCATTTCTTTAAAATTTCTTTTTAAGATTTTATTTATTTATTTGACAGACAGAGATCACAAGTAGGCAGAGAGGCAGGCAGAGAGAGAAAGGGGGAAGCAGGCTCCCTGCCAAGCAAAGAGCCCGATGCAGGGCTCGATCCCAGGACCCTGGGATCATGACCTGAGCCCCAAGGCAGAGGCTTTAACCCACTGAGCCACCCAGGCGCCTCCATATTGTTCATTTCTGATAAAGTTTTGAATCACTTTATTTTCATGTGTTCCGTAAGTATTTATTTAACACATGCTATGTATTGGGCTCTGGGTGACTTGAGAAAGTATATATTTGAAGTTCATGCTTAGCGATTTTCTCCAACAATTACTGGATTCCCATTTGGTTATCACTAAAGCACATGTTGAAAGGTTACAAAACAGGTATAATGAGTGGGGAGAATCCCTGACATCTTTTCCTGAAAAGATACTAAAGAGGAAAGAATGAGTAAAAAAATAGAACCATCTATCTGTCGTGGCAGGAATACAGGTCTCTCCATTTACACACTGTCATTCATAGGGTTTTCTAGCACTTGGTGCTGCTTTTAAGGCCTGCGCAGAATCTGATTTGATCAAAAAGATCTCACTCCTCTTCGTCACCTGCTAGATGACTTCTCCTAATTGCTGGTGTCAGCATTCCCCCCCTCTTTTTTTTTTGCTTACGCTTATAAAATAATAAGGGCAAAAATGCAGTAAAATATTCTGGTCATTGACCGAAATAAACACCGTTATGCAGAAAAAGCTGTTGAGATTGCTGAGAATGAGTATCAGCTCCCAAGTTCCCTGTGGGTAACATGAAGTGTCAGACCGACAGTGGTTAAGATGTCCTTGTGTACAGTGAAATGTGGGTTTTCTGTGTGTGATGGTCACAAAAGGTCGAGGACGTTCCAGTTCTGGTTCCTGTAACTAAAAAGTTAACCTAGCCTGGGGTGCTTGGATGGCTCAGTCAGTTGAGTGTCCAACTCTTGATTTTGGCTCAGGTCATGATCTCAGGGTTGTGGGATTGTGAGCCCTGTGTTGAGTTTGTGCTTGGCAAGGAGTCGACTTGAGGATTTTCTCCCTCTCCCTCTGCCCCTCCCTGCTGCTTGCATGCTCACTCACTCTCCCTCAAATTCTTTTTTTTTTTTTTTTTAAGATTTTATTTATTCATTTGACAGCGCACAAGCAAGGACAGCTGCAGGCTGAGGGAGAGGGAGAAGCAGACTTCCCACCAAGCAGGGAGCCTGATGCAGGGCTCAACCCCAGGACCCCAAGATCATGACCTGAGCCAAAGGCAGACTCTTAACTGACTGAGCCCCCCAGGCGCCCCTCAGATAAATAAATCTTAAGAACCAAAAGAAAGTTACCTAACCCCTCAAGACCTAATTGTCTTCATGTGCTAAATGAGAAAGGCTGGGCTTTATGAAACCTGAAAGTTTAGGGAGTTTTAGAGTAAAAAACAATACCAGTCATTCATTTTAGCAAATTCATTCATTCAGCAGTTACTCATTGAACAGTTTACATTGTGGCAAGTCCTGTTCCAGTTGCTGGGGAAACTGTAAACAGACAAAAATCTTCTAGAAGACATGACCAAAAAATAAAATGTGGTATCCTGGACCAGAAAGAAAGACAGTAGGTAAAAAGGGAGAAGATCAGAATAGAGTATGGACGACTTCTAATAAGAGTGTATCAACATTGGTTCACTAGTTGTAACAAATGTAGTCCAAATTTAAGATGCTAATAATAGGGGAAACTAAGTTATCTGGGAGATTTCTTTTTTTTTTTTTTTAAGATTTTATTTATTTGACAGACAGATCACAAGTAGGCAGAGAGGCAGGCAGAGAGAGAGGGGGGAGCAGGCTCCCTGCCGAGCAGAGAGCCCGATATAGGGCTCAATCCCAGGACCCTGAGATCACGACCCGAGCGAAAGCCAGAGGCTTAACCCACTGAGCCACCCAGGTACCCCTCTGGGAGATTTCTTATATAGTACTTTCTTTATAATTTTTCTGAAAATATAGAAGTGCTATAAAAAATAGTTTATTTTTAAAACGTGTGTGTGTGCGTGTGTGTGTGTGTGTGATACAGAGAAAAATGAAGCTGGGTCAGAGGGTAGGGAGCACAGGTGGTAAGGATGGTGAGGGAGGGCTGGACAGAGAAGGTAACATTTGGGCAGAGCCCTGGATGGAAGCCAGGTGGGTATTTGTGGGGGTGTTTAAGACAGAGAGACCCGCAAGGTGCAAGGCCCTCCTAGAGGGAGCAACTAGAAGGCATAGCCCCTCAGGAGTGCAGGTGGAAGTAGAGAATTCGGTCAGACCGGTGGGGGGGCTGTGGCAGGGTGGGGGCTGGGCATTAGGTATCTTTTAAGTCCGGATCAGGACTTTGGCATCGACTCTGGACCAGATGCGGGCAGAGCCGTGGGTCTGGCCTTCTTCCCTGTGGCACAGATCCCACATCACATGGCCCTCCTTTCACAGGCTTCTGAAAGTTACCACTTGAGGGCCTCGTTAGGCTTTAGAGCAAAGGTTGGAAAACTACAACCGAGGGCCAAATCCCATCGCACTGGGTTCTCTGCAACAAACCGTACAACGTGAGCTCTCCTACCTTTTCCCTCCCTCCCTTCCATGAGGTGGTTTTATACGTTCATAGACAATTTGTAATTGTTTTGTCACATTCTGTATTCCATTCTGGGATTCTCTCGACTTCCTAAATGATTTGTTAACATCTGCATACATTAAGGTTCACTCTTTATGCTGTGAAGTTCAGTGGGTTTTGACAAACGCATAGTGTCATGTATCCCCCATCACTGTTTCATGCAGAATAATTTCACCGCCTGGAAAAAACCCCTGTGCTTCACCTATTCAATTCCATCCTGTCAAACCTCTGGCAACCACTGATCTTTTCACCCATCTTTATAGTTTTGCCTTTTCCGGAATGTCATATAATTGGAACCATAAAGTATGTATCCTGTTTAGACTGGCTTCTTTCACTTAGCAATACACATTTAAGATTAAGCCAAGTCTTTGTGTGGCTTGATAGCTCTTCTCTTTTTATCACTTAATAATTCTCATTGTCTGGATGTGCCAGTTTATCTGTGTCACCTACTGAAGGGCATCTTGGTTGCTTCCGGTTTGGGGCCATTATGAATAAAGCTGCTATAAACATTCATGTGGAGGTTTTTGTGTGGACATACGTTTTCAAATCAGTGGGGTGTGATTGCTGAATCGCATGGTGACACTGTTCAGCTGTTACTCACCCTGTTTTTTGCTTTTTTTTTTTAAGGATATTATAGAGGAAACCTATGACTTTTTTTGATTTGTGTCCTTTGACAGTGCCATGCTACTACTCTTTTCCTATTTCTGGAGGCTTGATTGAAATTTCTCCAGAGGAGTGTTAAAATTCAAATTGTTTTCAGTGAAATTTGAAATTATGATGGAACTTCTAAGAGTAGATTCTTAAAAATCTTTTTAATTTTAAAATTTATCCCCAGTGGGTCCTACCCTGAGAACTTAATAGATCAGCTGTCTAATAAGTTGAAGTAATTGAGATACAATAGTAACAAGTTAAAAATAATCGTACCAGCATTCCTGGAGGCTTTGGGAGTGACATGTGCATTTAATTTGAAATAGTGAGGAAGTATTTCGATGGACTCTCTTTCCATAGATGTGTAAGATTCTCTCCATGTAAAAGACATCAGAATCTGCATGATTCCTGACTGGTGCTAAAACTTAAAACATTTTGAAAACATGTTGATGTTGGGGTGTGTGGCTGGCTCATTCAGAAGACTGTGTGACTCTTGATCTTGGGCTGTGAGTTTGAGCCCCACATTGGGTATAGAGATTACTTAAAAATAAATAAGTAAACTTAAAAAAAAAAAAGGAAAGAAAGAAAACACATTGATGTGACAGAGGGAAGGTATGAAACGGGAGAAAGGCTTGGATTTTTTTGAGTTTTACTGGTGTATGGTTATTGATGTGTAATATATAGTAAATAGCCTGCACATTTTAAAAATGTACAACTTCAGTTTTGATATGTGGATGACCGACCGGCACTACAATCAAGGTAATGAACACGGCTGTCATTCCCCAAAGTTTCCTTACTCATCATTGTCATTACCCTTTGTCTTGGCAACAACTAGTCTGTCACTTTTATCATGATACATTAGTGTGCATTTTCTCTTTTTTTTGTTTGTTTATTTTTTGTTTTGTTTTGTTTTAAAGATTTTATTTATTTATTTGACACAGAGTGAGAGAGCACAAGCAGAGAAAGAGGGAGAAGCAGGCTCCCCGCTGAGCAGGAAGCCTGACACGGGGCTTGATCCCAGGAGCCTGGGATCATGACCTGGGCTGAAGGCAGCTGCTTAACCGACTGAGCCAACCAGGCTCCCCTAGCTTGCATTTTTTATAAATTTCTGTATATTGTATATATAATTTATGTGAATTATTTAAATGGAATCATACAGTGTATATTTTTATGGAGAAGTTTCTGGTTTCCCTCAGAATAATTATTTTGAGATTCATCTGTATTGTTTGGTGGATCAGTACTTCCACTTCTTTGGTGCTGAGTGTATTCCAATTTATGGTGCCATGGATTGAATTGTGTTCCTTATAATTGCATTTTGGAGCCCTAACCCCCAGCATGACTGTATTTGCAGACCAGGGCTTTGAGGAGCTGAGTAAGGTTAAATGAGGTCAAAAGGGTGGGGCCCTAATCTTGTAGGATTCGTGGCCTTCTAAGAGGAGGAGGAGGAGGAGGAGGAGGAGTCTTTCCTTCTGCACCGTTGAAGGATTGTGTGAGGACACAGCAAGGAGGTGGCCTTTGCAAACCAGGAAGAGAGCTCTCACTAGAACTGGACTGTGCTGACACCCTGATCCTGGACTTCCTGCCTCCAGGACTCTGATACAATAAATTTCTGTTGTTTTAGCCACCCAGCCTATGATGTTTTGTTACTGTGGCCTGGGCAGGCTAAGACATGTGGATATACCATAGTTTGTTTTATCATCTTCTTGTGGTTAGACATTTCTAGTTTTTGGCTCTTTGCAAATCTGCTGTGAACATTCATGCACAAGTTTTTGAGTAGATCTGTGCTTTCATTTTTATCTGGTAAATATCTACTGGCTTGATTATGTGTTTCACCTTTTAAGAAACTGCCAGGTGATTTTCTGAAGTGATTGTACGATTTTATTTTCGTACTAGCAGCATATGAGAATTCTGGTTCCTCTACATCAGTCTTGAGGCTTGAATTTTGAATCGCTCATCCTTAGGTGGTCCACCCAGATGCTCGGAGGAGGCTCTCCACCTGCTGGCGCACATGGGCAGGCAGCCATTTCCCTGGGGAGCCAGCTGCCATACTCTCTAGAGTGTTCTCAAATGGGAATTTATGCCCACGTGAATTTACATTCCATAAAAATACAGAATGACCTAATATCTTTATTCGTTAAGACTTATCCTTCTTTCATGGCTTTTCCTAATTTTATTTTACTTGTAGACCTCCTGTGTTAAGCCCAGACTTTCTGGGCTATGAGGTGTTGGAGGGAGCCTGGGTTTTTGAGTCCTACACACCTGGATTTGAATTTGGGCTTTATGGCTTAGCTGTGTAGCAAGTCGTGTGAACTGACTCTCCGTTTCCTCATCTCTTTCTAAAAAGTGTTGGGAGATTGGTAATATCCAGCTTGATTGGTTGTTATAAGTCTTAAGTATAATGCATTGAAAACATTTTCGTTGAACATCTTGGAAACTATTCATTTCCCAAGATATATTTGTAATTAGAAGTCCCATTCCTGACTGACGCACGCACGGAGTAGGAGAGGAATTGAAGTTTTAATGGGTGCCACCAGTTAGAGGGAGGCCCAGAATACGTGGCGAAATGCCAGGGCTTAAGATAACCTTGCAACGTTTAATAACATCCAGGCCTTCCTTTGGCCATTTGCGGATTTATCTCATGTTCCTATTTATGTATGTACTTACACAAAGACAATTCCTTCCTGAGTGTGATTCCTTTTAGTAGCCCATTTGTGAACCGCCAGCATCCGTGGTACTTAGGAAATGTTTTTAAGGAGGAGAAAAGAAACCTTGGCTCTGGGAGGGATGTTTCTCAGGCCTCTGGGATCCCAGCCAGTGTACACGAGTGTCTGCCTTTCTCAGAGCTGGGGCTGCCGTGTTTGAGTGCGGGCCTTTTGGCCTGCGGAATCCTTTGTCCAGCTGGCTGAGGTGCGTTGAGTGCTTTGGGCCTTCTGTCCCACGGAGAAGTGGGAGTTATTCTTTGATGGCCAGGCCAGACTGCTCATCTGATGTTACTGGAGTTTGAAAGGTTGTCCTGGTCGTCAAGTGGTTGGCATTAGTGTGGTCTGTTGGAGTGGGAACTGCAAGGGAAAGGGAAAGCCCGCCCCGGTGAGGTGGGAAGTGTGGTGTCAGGCGGCCCTGGATTTGTTTTGCCAGGTGAGGGTGTCCAGGGCCTTCTCTCCCCTGCCCGGCCACTGGGTTCCAAGTGTCCTGCAGTGTTTCTCCTTAGAGCCGGCTGGCTTTCTTGGCATCATTCAGTCTAGTTGCTAGGAAGCCGAATAAGGCAAATGCAACTTCCTTTTGACTTACCCACATTGAACCATCTGCTTATTCCTTCTCATGGCCTTCAAACTTGGCTAGGATCATTGAGAAGAGGGTCGAGTGGAGCATCTGTGCTCCTGATCCTTTTTGGAAAAGGAAAGCTTTCTAATAACTCTTTAACCCTCTCGGTCCAAATTCATCATAGTTCCTCTTGTTTAGCCCCTTGTTTCTTTCAGCTAACAATTTGGAGCAGGCATTTTCTTCTTAGGCTTGGCCCCTTATTTTTGTCTTAGATTTAGATCAGTGTTAATTCATTAACCACACTACTTCTAAATGAGGAAGATGGTGTCGACGTGCATGGAATGCATTTGGCATGTAAACCTAACAGTGGTTTTAATCGAGGACTTCGAGTGCTTAGAATTGATGCACACGAATGATTCAGGAACATTCTTCAATAAGTGCCATTGTGGAGTTGGTGTCAGATAAATACATTAAAGGTGGCTGATAATTAATGGTGATGTTGGTGGAGAATCTACCAAAGAGAAGCTTTTAAAAAAAATGGATTTTTTTTTAAAGATTTTATTTATTTATTTGACAGACAGTAATCACAAGTAGGCAGAGAAGCAGGCAGAGGGAGAGGGAGGGAAGCAGGCTCCCCACTGAGCAGAGAGCCCGATGCGGGGCTTGATCCCAGGACCCTGGAATCATGACCTGAGCTGAAGGCAATGGCTTTAACCCACTGAGCCACCCAGGCGCCCCCAAAAACCGGATTTTTAAAAAATTACCAAACACCACCAGCGTTGCATTCTTATTTTTATTTCGGTTTAATTCAGTTTATTTGGGTAATCTGGTTCATTATGTTGAAGCCCCTTTCCCTTGGTGCATTTATAATGGTCTTTTCTTGTTAGAGAGCTCTGCCTTCAGTTGTCAACTCTGGAAAAGCATTGAGCAAACAAACTAGACAAAAATAGAAATAAGCATTACAAAATAGAATAGAGATTCTGGAAAAAAAAAAAAAGAAGTGTTCAGAAAAGCATTGTTCGAGTTTTAAAAATCCAGTCTCACTGAGGATTTAATCACCTTTGAGTGTACCAGAACTGTGGAAACTAACATGTGGGCTATGGGAAATAATTTCTTCTTAAGTGTAATTTTGTCTTTGTTGGTTTTTTAGCAGCAAGCCATATAAACCTTTTCTGCCGACTTCTTATTCTCCCCAAGAGGGCTACTTAAAGGAGGGTGAAGACATGCTAAGGTAAAGTTTTATTGTTCTGGCTCAATTTGCTAAAAGCTTTAGTAGTAATGTAGATGTGTTCTTACTGTGCAGACTTAACGTGTTTGTTAAAATTGATGCTATTAATATTTGCTTTTTGGGAAGTCCCTCAGGTCAGCTTGATCATATTAAGCCATTCTGCTTTAACTTCTCCCTTCCCATAGTCATTTGGACTCTAGTAACTAAGATAGACTTAAGGACTTAAGGACTCGACCACCTGAGCCCCTTTGTGAGCTCTACCCGGGTGATCCGCTGCAGCAGGCCCTCCACTCCCTTCTTCCACACCTCCCCACCTTTTTTGTGCCACCATCTGATCGTGGGTAGATGCTCTAAAAATGAGAATTTATTTTAGTTAGGAGGTGAATCAGTATTCCACTATAAATAGAGTCACTGAAAAATGGTTTGGAAGGGAAATGCAAGGGAAAGGGCACCTGGGTGGCTCGGTCAGTTAAGTGTCTGACTGTTGATTTCTGCTCAGGTCATGATCTCAGGGCTGTGCGGTGGAGCTCTGTGCCCGGCTCATGCTTAGCATGGGGTCTGTTTGAGATTCTCCTTCTGTCCCTTCCCCCTCCCGTTATCTCTCTCTTTCCCAAATGGATAAACAGATACAAAAGTAATACTACAAAATAAAAATCCCTTTCAGAGTCCTCCCCACCCACCCTTATTTATTTATTTATTAAAGATTTTATTTATTTATTTGTCAGAGAGAGTGAGCACAGGCATACAGAGTGGCAGGCAGAGGCAGAGAGAGAAGCAGGCTCCCTGCTGAGCAAGGAGCCCAATGTGGGACTCCATCCCAGGATGCTGGGATCTTGACCTGAGCCAAAGGCAGCCGCTCAACCAACTGAGCCACCTAGGCGTCCCTATTTACTTACTTTTTAAAAGATTTTATTTATTTAACAGATAGAGATCACAACTAGGCAGAGAGAGAGAGAGAGAGAGAGGAGAGAGAGAGAGAGGAGGAGGAAGCAGGCTCCCTGCTGAGCAGAGAGCCTGATGCAGGGCTCAATCCCAGGACCCTGGGATCATGACCTGAAGCTGAAGGCAGAGGCCTTAACCCACTGAGCCACCCAGGCACCCCTATTTATTTATTTTTTTAAAAGATTTTATTTATTTGACAGACAGAGAGGGAACACAAGCAGGGGGAGTGGGAGAGGGAGAAGCAGACTCCTGCAGAGCAGGGAGCCCGACATGGGGCTCTATCCTGGACCCCAGGATCACGACCGGAGCTGAAGGCAGACATCTAATGACTGAGCCACCCAGGTGCCCCACTCTGCCCCTTATTTTTAATTGAAATGGTTCACCCTGGTATATTGTTCTAGAACTTTCCTGTTTCACATTCTTTCATGTAACAATGTCCAGAGGATTATTGATCCTCATCGGTTTTGACCACCATGTAGGATTCCAAAGTCTGTAAACCAGTGTTGAAGGTGGTCTCATGTAGTTTAGTCTGTCTTTCACATTCAGCAATGGAGTTCCGAGTAACTAAGGAGGTAAATCAACACGGCACTACAGGACTCCTGCTTTGGATCTACCTCTGTAGTTTTGGTAAAAGCAGTTTTCCTTGAACTGTATCTGAATTGATTTTTATATGTATGAACCTTGACAGGGCCTCTCTCTTGCCTGCATTAAAGATGAGATTTGTGTCAGATTAGATTAATAATTCAAAATTGAAAAATGCCTTCCTTGACTGCAGAAGCACTTGGAAGTATAGAATTCAGGAGTGACTGTTAATGGGGGTTAGTCTCTCTCAGGTAACGTTTCCTGACAATGAGACTCCAAATACTTGCACCGGTAGGCGATCTTCTGAAGGAGGGATTTTCTTAGCTCTGGTGTGAAGGAAGCCTAAAGGCAGAGATGGATGATAATGGCTTGCATCTGTTGAAGGCCTCTCCTGCATCAAACACCGGTCTAAGGGCTTTAACTCATTGAATCCTCATAGCAACACTTCTAGGTAGGTTCTGATAGCCCCATTTCACAGGTGGGGAAACTGAGGCATAGCAGTGTTAAGTAAGTTGTTCAGGCTTCCCCAGTTAGTAGGTGACAGCACTAAGATTCATACCCAGGCTGTTGCAATTTCAACATCATGCTGCCTTTCCTGGATGGCCACGTACTAGCTTCTGGGGTGCCTCCCCCAAACCCTATCTGATTACGTGGAGTGGTGGTGAGCAGTTTTCAGACCACTTTGTAAAAGAAAGTGAATAAACGGTGAGAGAAACCCAGCGAGAACACAGCCTAGCAAGGGGTGGAGAAAGCAGGCAGCTTGAGGAATGGCCTCTGGAGCCAACGGCTGGCGTTTGTAAGAGACAGTACACAAAGATGAAGTCTGTGTGGGGAAGGAGCTTCTCGGGGAGCTCAGGGTGCCCAGGCAGTAGGGGAGGCCTGGATTCAGGCAAAAGCTTTGCCTCTGAGAGTCTGGAGCCATGTCTTTGCTGTGTCAGGGAATTGGATGTGGCCAACAGCCCAAATGAAAATCGTACAGGGGAAGAGCAAAGGGATCGACGTTTGCTGGCAGCTTGCTGAATAGTCGTGGTTTGAGCGTGTTCCGTGGCCGCTTTGCCCCACGGCGTGATGCCTCTGGTGAGAAAGGAACTAATTGCTGCCTGCCGAGGTGGTTCTCTCCCTGGCAGGACACTCCTTGTGGACAGACACACTGGTGTCTGGATGCTGGAGAGCCGCAGTAAAAATGCCTGATTTAGGGTACAGAGTGCCTCGAATTCCCCCTTTCTTCTGTTAAATCACAGCAAAGGGGACTACTTTAGAGGGCTAATAGATTACCCAGCATCTGTGCGCTATTTTGCATGCCTTCAGCAAGGGAAAAGGGCTGGCTCACAGGGGCTGTAGAGTTTTTAGGAGTAAAGTGAGCAGACCTCATTGACTCATTTTTTAACCCATAGCCAGTGAAGACCTTCAGAGGTAAGCGCCTCTTCAAATGGTGTACACGGCTGCTAGAATTATCTCCTCTTCTTGAAAATAAACACCTTCAAGTATGGGCTTCTGTCTGTATCAGTCTGTCTTGACAAAGATCAGTGGCTCCACGTAGTACTTTTCAACATAACAGGCAAGAGGAAGTGAATGGGAGAGAACAGAAAAACTCCAGAAACTCACCATAATTCTAAAATGAGAACTGATTATTGAGCGTGTTTCTATCCCTGTGTAGACACGGTCCTTCTTTTGGTGCATACGCATTGTGTCAAGCGACCTGGTATTTATTTCTTGGCTTTTGGGGACACATTTAGAGGGGAACTGAGTTTGCACAAATTATTACATTTTCATGCATCCAATAGTGTTAAAGAATTACGGCGGAATGTGGCTGATTACTCAAAAAGGCAAGAAGAGAACCACGAGCGACCCCAGTCCACTCAGTTCGGTAAGAGTCTTGCAGAGATCCTCTTGTTTTCCTCATCTATTCTTTATAGAGCTGTTGCCATTCATTTTCACTTTTGTAAAAAACCCCGAAAACCTTCAGTGATTGCTTTTGCCCTTGCAGGAGCATGAACACGTCAATATTTTTCAGGTGATGCCAGTGGCAGGGACACTCGGAAAGAATGGCTTTTCCAGCACTTTTATCAAGTGGTTCAGAAAGAACGTGATCGAGAGAGGCCTTCAGATTGTGTTATTGTTTCTATCAACAACGAGCAAAGGTATATTTATTTCTTTTTAGCCTGTCGAATGAGAATGTGTACAAATGGAATACTTAAGTATTCAGCCTTACATACATAAGTCACTAAAAGAGAATGGAAAGACTCAGGAAATGCTGTTAGAACATTGCTCTAGAGGGTGCATGGGTGACTCAGCTGGTTGGGCTCAAATCATGATCTGGGAGTCCTGGGATCAAATCCCACACCGGGCTCCCAGCTCCATGGGGAATCTGCTTCTCCCTCTGACCACCTCCCTTCTCATGCTCTCTCTCTCAGATGAATAAAATATTTAAAAAAAAAACAACCACTGCTCTGTGAATTACAAGAATGTGCTGTTGGGTTTACCATCCTGTGGCTGGGGGGTTTTCTGATGATAACTCTCTTTCTTTCTTTCTTCCCTTTTTTTTTTTTTTTTGTGATAACTCTCTTACTCAGTTTTCTGTATTGCTCGAGTTTTCTATAGTGAGTATCCACCGATTTCATAATCAGGAAAAAAAAAAAACCAAGGCTATTTTCAGGCTGGATTCTGTGTGCCAGGCACTGTCCTAGGCTCTGGGGATACTTGAGTGAACATAACAGACAAACCTTTGCCTGGGGGCACTGACAGTCTAGTGTAGGACCCACAAGTTGGCCTCACTGGTAATTTCAGAGATGGGTTCCTCTATTTCTTAACTGCTTATTGAATTCCTTTCAGCCTTGTCCTTGTTATTTTTCCTTCGATGTGGAATGCCCGTTCCCTCTTCTCCATCTGAAACTCGTGCAGGCCAATAACACTTGTAACTTGTATAGGTTACTTAACTCCTGTAACTCATGCAGGCCACTTTTGGCCTGGTCTCCTGCCCTCTTGGCTGTCTCCAGCTCGTCCTTTGGGTCCGCATAGTGCCCTGATCTTGTGCACCATTGGCTGTCACTTGAAGGCAGACAGGAGAATTAATGTGTGATGATAATTGTGTCTCTGGATTCCGTCGGGTTTCGTAGTGCTTGGCGAAGAGCATGTCGACAAATGGTCAGTGGGAGGCATGCACACTTACTCCAGGCTAGGTGCTGAGTGAGTGATCCTGCAGACTTAGACATGAGAACTAATCATTCCTGAACAGGAGACCAGGCACGCACAAAACATAACTCAGCATGAAGGCCGCATTGGTGTTCTCACTCTATGTGAAAATCGACAATCTTGAAATGACTCAGAATTCTTATTCTGTGATACCTGCTTTACAGAAACCTAACGTATTTGTAGATAGCATCTTTACAGTTAGAGTTTGTGAAAGCAAAATAATAGCTTCATCTCATTTGGAGGGTATTTGGGTTGGATCTTGGGAGACAATGTCCTGGAAGAAATGAGGTCAGTCACAGCATGGGGAGGGTGGAGCGGCCAATTCCTTTTACTTTGGAAAATTATGATTTCCCTTTAATAACTGAAAGACAAGCAGACATGCGCTGGATTAATTTGACCACAGTTTTGAACCAGAGGCAGTAAAGACTCAGCATGCATAGTGGCTTGGTTTTCCCTCAGCATTTAGCAACTTTGCTACAGTCATTTGCATCAGCCAGGGAAACTGCATTAATCTTTGACTAAATTGGCTTTCTTAGAACTTGTAGCAAGCATCACATCAGATCTCTAGCCCCTTGTAGCTCTTTTAGAGCAGTGATGGACTCCAGCGGCCATTTGACTCCTGCACCCTGATGCCCTTGCCAGTCTCCCAACTCCAGAGTCAGGCTGGCTGGTGTGGATTGGAATACAGTGCTGTGTGGTGGAGAGGAGTCCTCGAGATTGCTTTTCTGCTCCCCCACCATCTGGGGTAGTATTCGGAAACTGCTCCTCTGCCCGGTGTTCCGCAGTTCTGGCATTTAGCCATGGATTAGGACCCTCGGCGGGTGCAGCTTAGGAACTCCTCAGCCGAGGGCAGGCTGCATCTGCCAGAGTCTGTGAACTGGGCCTTGCTGCCTGCTCTGTTGTCACTTTGATGTCGGAAAGATTTGTAGTGATACATTGGTTGGCTAATTCATTCCTTTATATTCCAGAACAGTAATTAGTTTTCAAATCCTGTCCTCCAATGTGAATTATTGTTGTGATGGGTTTTTTTTTTAATTATTGTGATAGTTTTGACTCATGGGCTACTACTCTGTAAATATGAACCATGTCTTGTTTTTCTTGTTTTCCTCTTGAATTTGTTTCCTGAAATCATCATTTACGTTGCTAAATTGCCTAGAAAGCATTTTTCTGGCCATCGTTTTAATTTTTAATTCACAGAACGTGGCATTTAATGTGTACCTGTAGAGTGTGCTAAGCTCAGTGAGGAACATACAGATAATTAAGGGACAGTTCCTCTTTTGTACCACATGCAGCCTGGGAAGGTAAAACACGTGCATAACTAACAAGTGGAAGATGCGATATGCTCTAAGCAGAGGATATGTAAGTGGAGGGGCAGACTACCGTTGTAGGGTCCAAGGAGGTAAATCAGGGAGGTTTCAGGGAATCATGTTATTTGAGATTTTAAGTTTCTGTGCAGGTTTCTAAGCAAGTATTGGGCAGGAAAGGAAGCATAAACCCAAAGGAGAGTTCTAGGATAGATTCTCTAGGACTTGAAGACCCAAGGCTGAGAAAATGGGAGATGAGAGGACTCTGGGGTTTGATCCAAGGTTGGTTATGGGATGGTTGGTGTTGACCGAGATGGCTAACTCTAGTATCATCTGTCTACTCTTTTTTGCTTGTTTGTTTGGCTCTACATTTACTTATTTGTCTGTTTATTTGCTTAAGTAAACTCTACTCCCAACATGGGGCTTAACTCACAGCCCCGCAATCAAGAGTCACACACTCCGCTGTCTGAACCAGCCAGGCACCCCTCATCCATTCACTTGTTGGCAAGGAATTGTCGCAGTTGTAGTGACCTCAACAATACTGGTCTGTCCCAGGAACTAATTGTAGATGAGCATTCTCTTTTTTCTGAAGATACTAGTCTTATCTGTTCTTTCAAACAACCTTACGTTTTCTTTCATGGTCTTTAAATTGAAATGATTTCATCAAATAACATTTGAATGAGTCCATCTTGAAAAACGCTGGCCGCATTTGTGTTACCCAGTGTATCACGCCACACAAAAAAACACGGCTCCCACCTGCTCTGCTTCCTTTATAAAATTCTGTATATGGTCAACCATATGAGGACACCACATTTTCAGAAAAGTAAGTTTCTTTTGGTTAGGGCTGCCTCCAGTTCTCTTACTGATTCCATCAAAGGGATAACATACTACTGAAAAAAAATTTTTTTTAAAGATTTTATTTATTTACTTGTCAGAGCGAGCACAGGCAGACAGAGTGGCAGGCTAAGGCAGAGGGAGAAGCAGGCTCCCTGCTGAGCAAGGAGCCCGATGCGGGACTCGATCCCAGGACCCTGGGATCATGACCTGAAGGCAGCCGATTAACCAACTGAGCCCCCCAGGCATCCCTACTGAAATTTTTTTTTAAAGATTATTTATTATTTTGACAGAGAGAGATCACAAGTAGGCAGAGACGGGGAAGCAAGCTCCCCACTGAGCAGAGAGCCTGATGCTGGGCTCCATCCCAGGATCCTGGGATCATGACCTGAGCCAAAGGTAGAGGCTTTAACCCACTGAACCACCTAGGCGCCCCTCTACTGAATGTTTTCAATGTGTCTAAGAATGAAAACAAGTTGCAGGGCCTACATGGTTTTTGAAAAAAAATACAGCATCTTCCACTTCATTTACCCAAGTATAGTAATAATAAAAAATCTTAACACTTTACTTAAACTTGTTAATCAAAATATCTGCGGAACAACCGCTTGGTGATGTAGGGGTTTGTTTTATTTTTTTTTTCCCTCTCATTTGATTGACAGTAACCTACCTTTTTCTTGTGTGTGTGTGGTATGTGTGTGTGTGTGTGTTTTTTTTAAAGGGAATATGCAACAGGCATAGGTCATCGGTTACAGGATCATGGCCTTGTGGTGGAAATGATTCATCTCTCCTCCGAGTCAAGTCTTATGAGAGCGCTCCAGGAAGTTAAGGATGATAGGTCACCATTTTGCATTCTTGTTGAACAGTCTAATGTAAAACTTTCCTCTTGCACTGTAATTATACTTCACGAGTCTATCAAAAGTAAGTTTAGCTCAATCTAGAACTATCATTTAAAATGGATCCTGCTTTAAAAATAGAATAGTTTTTCTTTATATGCTGGTATACTTCGAAGGTTCATATTTGTTAGTAACTAACCTGGATCTAGTTGAGGAAAAGGTGACTTGAATAGGTATCACAAAGTACTCTCCTGTGTATTAGGGTGATTGAAACTTAAATCATCTTTACTGCTTCTTATTTAAGAATCCAGAATATTTTGTCCAAAATATTATGTAACAAGTCAGTTCTCTTATGTAGAAGTTTTCACCAAATCTCACCACCATCTTTCCTGCCTTCCGTGGTAAGTCTAAAATGTTCATGCATTCTTAGACTACCCTTCTTGCCAGCTTTGCCTCTCTTGGATACCTCAAGACATTTCATTATTCTTAGGCTTGTGAATGCACAAAAGTGAGCCCTTCTCACTTTACATAATACATAAAAATACAAATACAAATACATAGCCTCAGGCATACGCACACATCCTAGACCACCCTCCTATTTGCCTCCTGGGCAGAACTGCTGCTTCCAGAGAGGAGGGTCTGCCTTGTGGAGGGCCTAATTTATTTTTAAACAAATAATAAGACTAAACCAAAGTGTAAAAGAAAAGGCATACTCTCAGAAATTACAAATTCCACCTTCCTGGGGGTGGAGGTGGGGATGGAGGAGTTTAATTGAACAGGTGGTGCAGAGGACTAATCACATCTGTTTACATTCATGCAAGATCATTGAGGAAATAACCACTAAATTAAGTAGGCCTCTCTTTGACATTGCATTATTTCTGACAGTGTTGTTTGATACCTTGCACGCAGCCATTATTCAGAAGCCTGTGGAGCTGCTTCTGTGCTGAGACAAACATGTAAGACAGTCAAACAATGAAACTTCAGCACCTGTAGGCAAATATACGTTCATATTTCTTCCTAAATGTAACCCTAATAAACAGTTTAAGATTTAACCAAATACCATCATCTTCGCTGTAGCTCCATAGTGCCCCTTTGGATCCTAAATTTGTTCAGATGTGATACATGGAAGACAGGGTAAGGGCTTCTCATCTAAAATGAAACTTTTATGAAGTCTTATTCTCAGTAGGTAAACCCAGGAGAGATTAGGAAATACCTATGCATTGACTGCAGCCATTAAGTTATGTAAAAGCCATTCCTAGTGTCTAGAATTTATTTTATATGTAGTATTTAGGGCCTGGAGCACTCCTGACCTGACCTGGAAAGGCTTTTAACGTGATTTAAGATCCCAGAGGCCTGAGCTAAAGACTGCAGAGCCACGCAGAGGATTGTGGGTTACTCCTCAGCCTACAGTGACAGAGCCTAGAAGTCCTGCACCACATGTCTGTGTGTCTGACCCCCTTTTATCAAAGTATTACCTATACAGAGTGAAGAGGTGTGTAATGAAAACCAGTAGCCCCATGTCTCACCTACTTGCTTCCTTGAAGGCTCTGTTCTCTGCTTCCACTTGTTTCTTCTGTGAATCACGCTTTTGTCTCAAGTTATCCACCTGGATTGCTGGAACCAAATCAAACACCTTTGCTTTTAGGGATCCCCCCCGGCCCTTAAGCTTTACTAGTAGCCAGCGATGGGTGAAGTAGCATCCTGTCTTTTTTTTTTTTTTAAGATTTTATTTATTTATTTGACAGACAGAGATCACAAGTAGGCGGAGAGGCAGGCATAGAGAGAGGAGGAAGCAGGCTCGATGCGGGGCTCGATCCCAGGACCCCCCAGGATCATGACCTGAGCCGAAGGCAGAGGCTTCAACCCACTGAGCCACCCAGGCGCCCCCATCCTGTCTTTTTTTAGGCTAGATTTGTTTAGCATTAAGAATTCCCATTGAGGGACGCCTGGGTGGCTCAGTTGGTTGAGCGGCTGCCTTCGGCTCAGGTCATGATCCCAGCATCCTAGGATCGAGTCCCACATCGGGCTCCATGCTTGGCAGGGAGTCTGCTTCTTCCTCTGCCTCTGCCTGCCTGTCTGCCTGTGCTCACACACTCTCTCTCTCTCTCTAACAAATAAATAAATAAAATCTTAGGGGGAAAAAAAAAAAGAGTTCCCATTGATACAAATGGTGCCTATTTCCATTCTCTTTCTGTCTTTCTCTCTCAGTGTAGCCTGAAGCTGTCCAATTGTGAAAAGCGGGTCTGTATGGAAAAGGTAAATCAAGCGGCACATGTTATAATTTTGAAACAACGTAATGTTTGATTTTGAAATTGACAGGCAACCTGCTTTGGAGGGTCCCAGGCCAGTTGGATCAGTAGACAGTCACATCTGTACTGAAAGCTGACACAGCTTAAACAACATGTAGTTGGATTTAACTATGTTATTTTCTGATTTTAAAAGGAATCAGGGCACCCGTTTGATATAAAGCAGGCTCTTTCTCATCCCTAGTACATCGTCATATGCCCCTGGAAGATGCCCTGGAGCTGGTGGCTAAAGAATACAGGAGATTTTTCTCGAAACGGGAGCAGCAGGAACGTGCTGGAATTGCTTTGCAGGCTGGAGATCTGGCGGATGACTTCTTGGCCCGGGAGCGCCTGACCAGCTACTTGGTCCCTTCGGGCATTCAGCACCTCCTCTTCCTGTTGAGTGAGGGAATGCATTTGTATGGGAATGAGTTGAATCTGCTCATTGACTACCTGAAGACCAGGAAAGGGCAACTGGAAGGTATTTGGCACTGTTTTCCCTCTCCATTTATACCCCAGGAAATCTATTCTGCAAATCCATATGTGAAAGTAAACTAAGAATTTTTTATTTAATTGAGAGACTATGCTTCTGTAATATAAAGGTGTCTGATAGGAACATGTCCCACACAGGAATTATGCAGTTTTTTAATGTGTAACCTTTATAGACTAAAATGCTTTTTTTGAAGCTAAGTTTCCTTTTGAATTAGATTTTTAATGTATAAATAGGATGACTTCTCTATATAGATGGACAAGTGGGAAATAGTTTCTGTTCCCTGTCAGTTTACTTTTGTGATTCAAAGTTTCAGCTTGTTAATTGATACATTTGTAAGTGTATGGTAAACATAAAGAAGTAGTTCCTAATCTTGAAGATTGTAAAGAGCATTCAAGTTACGAGCCAAACTTGTTAAAATGGTGACTTTTCAGTTTACTTGTTTTGAGTTGAGTAGGTGAGAAGAAAATAATAATCACTTGTCCCTGTGGGGAAACATAGCTGAACTTCTAGGGCCATGTTAAAGCTTTAAAGAAATCGTTCATCTTATAAAATGTAAGACGTATATTATATAAGATTTTATTTATTTGAGACAGAGAGAGAGAGAGCAAGAGAGTACAGAGGGAGAGGGAGAAGCAGATTCCCCGCTGCACAGGGCTCGATCCCAAGACCCTGGGATCATGACCTGAGCTGAAGGCAGACACTTAACCGACTGAGCCATCCAGGCACCCCAAAATGTATTTTATTTTTGTACATTTTTGGTACCTTCTTCTCAGGGTTGGGAGTGGTCATAAACTTGAAACAATTTTTTTTTTCCCTGAGTGCTTATGTCATTTATTAATTGATTAATTGATTAAGTATAATTGACACATTCTATTATTTTCAGGTATACAGCATAATGATTTGATACTTGTATATATCATCTAATGGTGACCGCAACAAGTCTAGTTAACACCCTGTTTCTTTTTGATCATAGAAACCTCTAAGTCAGAAAAATTACGGTCTTCTTTGACTTCCCCGAGTTGTTCCTTTTGCAGCTCACGCCTCTGCAGCAGACTTCCAGTGACCGACCATTTTCTTCATTTTTCCAGGCTTTGAGACACTCGAGTCTTTGGCTACCACTGATCATTCCTCATTTCAGGGAAGGAATACCCCTGTCGTGGGCAAGCCGCCTCCGCTTCTTCCAACCCCCGGAAAGCCCTCATTCTCGGGCCCTCATCCCCCACTTCCTGCCAAGTCCCCATTGTTAGGGGACAGACCAGGAGGGGGTCTCCTTCCACCACCAGGTCAGTGCTTCCCTCCAGGAATAAGAGCTCACGGTGGCTCTGCTGCCTCTACGCGCATGGCTCTGAGAGAGCAGGCAGTTGAGAACAGCTGCAGTGTCTGTTGGCATAGTCTCAGCAAAGGCTAAGATTTCAGAAGACCAGAAGAGACATCTGGGGTTCCAGTGGGTGCCATTTCTCTTGAGTGAATTGCTTAAGTTTTAACATGGGGGATGTGTAGAGGAGCTTTCTTATCCAGGTTGGTGGCCACATGGAGAATGGCTTAAACGGAGTTCCCTTAATATGCAGTCTGAATTCCATAGTGTTTTCCAGGCTTTTCTGAGTAGTTGGCATAAATAGTATCTGACATCTGCCTAAAATGAGGTTGTATTACTGTGGACTCCTTCCATTGTAAGTGACAGGGACTTAGCTCAGCCTAAAACAAGGAGACCTGACTGGCTTACATTAACTGAAAATGCCCAGAGTTGACTCACTTCCAGCTGAACTGGATCCTGCCACTCAAGCCTGTTCATCAAACATCCATCTCTTCCCTCTGGAAGGAGACTTGGGTGTGGTGCTAACCACTTGGGTACCCAGTTCCAATCAAGCCCTGTGTCCATTATGCCTCTGGTTCCTGGGGTGGCTGGTATCTGAACCTTTCCTGCCTCTTGACAGTAAAGAGGTTTTTTTTGTTTTGTTTTGTTTTAAGACTTACTTATTTAAGTCTTAACCAGGCGCCCCAAGGTTAAAAGAGTTTTAACTCCTCCGTAGGCACCTGGAATGCAATCCCACTCCTGTTCTCATCTTCCAAATATTTGTTCATACACTCTGTCCCCTCTCCTGTGCTCCTTGTGTATTAACAGTGGGAACAGAGAAGAAACTGGATGAGAGCATGTTTTCAGACTGCCCTGTTAAAGACAAAAGATGGCAGTAAAGTCCTCATAGAAAGGCGGCTTTTCTCTTGGGCCTTAAATAAAACTTGGACCTTAGATGTATTTGTGCCTAAGAGTCAAATATTGCTTTGGTCTTTCATGTGAGCAGGGATCATTTTAGCCAAAAACCTTACGAGCACAATATTTCCACCTTGGCTATTGTGGATCAAAATAGAATGTGTCCTCTTGCTCTAGTTGCTATACATGTGTATGTGTTTTATTAGCGAAGTCAGTCTGTGTTGAAGATCCACAGCCCTAGGGGTGAACGTTTCTGACCTGGTGACCTTTGGGATGATTGCGAGCCTAGTTCCAAGTCTTCTCTGTTCCCGTCACATCCTGGGCTCTCCTGCTACCCTGTGCTTGTTCCTTTTCTTCTGCTGTACTCAACCACGCTCCCCTGTGCCTCAGCCCAGTCCCTTGGTGTACCCCGGGCATTCTTACCACCTGGTTCCTGTGAGAAGCCAGTGAGTTAAGAAAAGAAAGGCTCAGGAGGAGCTCTTTTTGCTCTTAATTGCTTTTCATCCTTGCTGAAAGTTTCTTTCAGACTTCAGAAAGGGCTAGGTGCTTGCTTCAGGGCCTTGGCATGAACTGTGGGAATAAATGCCCTGTTTGACAGGGTGAGGACAGCAGGGCAGATCGACTGCCCGAGAGAGAGTGACAGTGTGCTAGGCCATGTGGGAGACCCCCAGGACTGTGTCCAGGCCGATGTTCTGGAATGACGGATGTTAGATTCTCAGGAACAGAGTGCTTCAGGTATGTTATGGATCTGCCTTTATGACCTGTCGGAAAATGTTTGATGTCTGAGAAAATATATTCCAAGTGTCAAACAGAACATTTGGAACAAAACCCCCTTGTGAAAAGGTTAGGGTGAAGAACTGGGATGTGGAGACATGCACACATAGACTAGATGAAGAGTTCGCAAACTTTCTTTTTTTTTTTTTTTTTTATAAAGATTTTATCTATTTATTTGACAGACAGAGATCACAAGTAGACAGGCAGACAGAGAGAGAGGAAGGGAAGCAGGCTTCCCACTGAGCAGAGAGCCCGACGCAGGGCTCAATCCCAGGACCCTGCGATCATGACCCGAGCCGAAGGCAGAGGCTTTAACCCATGAGCCACCCAGGCACCCTGCGTTCGTAAACTTTTTAAGGGCCAAATAGTAAATATGTTATTTTTAGTGCTTACAGGCCAGGAAGCAAAGTTAAGGATATTGTGTACATACTTCTATAATCATTGAAAGCATAACTATTTTAAAATGAGAAAACCGTCTTCAGCTCACAGGTCGTACCCAAACAGACAGCGGGCTGAGTTTGGCCCCAAGACTCTAGTTTGCCAGGCCCTGGATAAGCACTGAGGCCTAGTCTGGGCCCAGAGGGGGCTTGGTGGAGCTTGGAGGAGTTGAGGTTTGTGTGTGTGGCAGGTGCTGCCTGCTCAGCCCTTTTCTAAAGATTAAGGAAAAGTCCCTTTTTGGGAGCAGCTGAAACCAGCTTCATCATGTATCTTCCTGTTTATGTTTTATTTTTTTGTTCTCTGCAGGACTGGGCAACCCCAAAGGTCTGTTTGCCCCTCCCCTGCTCCCAGCAGCCTCCTCCAAGAGACCTCCTTTGGGATGCCCCCACCCCAGGTGTGCCAAGCGTCCACTGCTTGGGGAGAAACCAGGCCTGCTAGTACCACCTCCAGGTGAGTAGCCATCAAGCTGGGAGTGGCATTCTAGGCTCATGCTGTCCAGTGGCACTTTCGGCGACAGAGGAGTTGTTCTGCAGCTGTGTGGTCAGATGTGACAGCTGTGGGCCGCATGTGGCTGGTAAGACTGAGGAACTGAATTCTCAGTTGTGTTTAAGTGTAATTAATTTGAGTATCATCACATAGTAATTATAGAGTAGTCACATGTGGCTAGGGGCTGCCTAAGTGGTCAGTGTAGTTCTAGGCTACTGGATGTGACAAGAGGCTATAGCAGTAGGCAAGAAAGTGTATTATGTTTTTACCATGTAGAAATCTACTATTTCCTAGTCTTTTTCTCCCTGCCCCTTTTTAAAGCTGCAGATGTACTTAAAAAGGGAAATATATCTCTAACATAAATGGATATTATTGTCAGTCGCTGTAAAATGGAAGGTAATCCTAATAAGGAGAACACAGAAGAGTATTCCTGCTAGAAACTACTGCCAGTCTCAGTCTCTGAGCGTAAGGCTTTCTTACCTTCTGGTTAAGAAAGGGAGATTACCGAGGGTCAGGGAGATGTTAATGGGAAACCAGCACTGCTAGAAAAAGAAACTGTCTCCTTGACCATGACTCTTCAGGAGGATTGCAAGAAGTTGGCAAAGGGAGTATATTCTCATGAGGCTGAATGTCATGTAATCATGTGCCTGCGTATTGCTGACGTCATTCGGAGGGGTGCACTTTGTTTCTGCTTGGCTTGGGAAGATGCACAGCTTCCCTGCTGCCTGGCAGGTGGACCGGGACCTGACCTGTCATACTTAAGGTAGTGACTGATTGATACACAGCCGTGGCTCCGAGGATGCGCAGGAAGACAGGCTTTTCCTCTCTCTTCCTTCCAAGTGCAGGCCTGGCCAGCTCTTCTCTGGTGCCGCCTTTCCTCCTGTATGGCTGGGGGAGATGAAGCCAGAGGCCCCGAAGATGCCCTCAACCCCACCAAGGCATAAAGGTGGTGGTAAGAGCTGCAATGCTGAGGTGGAAGGCAGCCAAGCAGGCATTTTGCTGACTTCATTTCTAGTCATTCAGGCTTCCTGAGCCTAAGTAAAGGCGCTGCCCAGAGTTCCTCTTGGTTCATTGTTAGGTTTGAGTTCTCTTGAGATTTGGTGCCTAAACCCCAGCTCTTAGGAAGGTGAGCTTTTGTCCCTCTCTGCTCCTCATGCAGGACACATTTTTCATGGTAATTACTGCCATTTGAAAGTCTCAGTCCCAGGGCGCCTTGGTGGCTCAGTGGGTTAAAGCCTCTGCCTTTGGCTCAGGTTATGATCCCAGGGTCCTGGGATCGAGCCCTGTATCGGGCTCTCTGCTCAGTGGGGAGTCTGCTTCTCCCCCTCTCTCTCCCTGCCTCTGCCTACTTGTGATCTCTATCAAATAAATAAATAAATAAAATCTTTAAAAAATTAAAATAAAAGTCTCAGTCCTTGGGGATCGGGCTCATTCTGTTGGTTGATCACGCGGTCGTGAGTTCAAGCCCTACATTAGAGGTAGAGTTTACTTTAAAAAAATAAGTGAAGTTTCATCTTCTGTGTTTTAGTCAAATCTAGTTTTGCGGGACCCCTGGGTGGCTCAGTGGGTTAGGCCTCTGCCTTCGGCTCAGGTCATGATCTCAGGGTTCTGGGATCGAGCCCCACATCAGGCTCTCTGCTCAGCGGGAGCCTGCTTCCCTTCCTCTATCTCTGCTTGTCTCTCTGCCTACTTGTGATCTCTGTCTATAAAATAAATAAATAAAATCTTTTTTAAAAAAAAAATCTAGTTTTGCAAAATGTACATGCTGTGGTTGTGGCATAATGGATGTGTATTTATAAAATGGTGACAAGATGGGACGCCTGGGTGGCTCAGTGGGATAAGCCGCTGCCTTCGGCTCGGGTCATGATCCCAGCGTCCTGGGATTGAGTCCCACTTTGGGCTCTCTGCTCGGCAGGGAGCCTGCTTCTCCCCTCCCCTCTCTGCCTACTTGTGTGATCTCTGTCTATCAAATAAATAAATAAAATCTTTAAAAAATAAATAAATAAAATAAAATAGTGACAAGACACAGAACACACATAGGTTAGTGATCCCTGCCCTCCTGGGAACCTAGACAGTCTCTTTCATTCTGATGATCCTCATCTGGTAGATCTCATTTTGGGGAAATTTTGAGAATTTTCCTTAACCCCTAAGATGGCTCTCTGTGGCTTCTGAGGGCCCTCTGAGCCCCAAATCCCAGGACTAATAGAGAAAATATTTTTAAAAATATTTTTTAAAGTTACTTATTTATTTATTTGACAGAGAGAGAGAGAGAGAGAGCTATCACAAGTAGGCAGAGAGGGGGAAGCAGGCTCCCTGCCGAGCAGAGACCCGGATGTGGGACTCGATCCCAGGACCGTGAGACCACGAACCTAGCTGAAGGCAGAGGCTCAACCCACTGAGCCACCCAGGAGCCTTGGAGGAAACATTTAAAAAAAAACAAACCACGAGTGAAAACGTGGAGGTTGCCTATACTACGCACTGAGTTATCGTCCTGCGGCAGGCATTGAGGTAATCTCATTTAGTTTTCAAACAACCCTGTGAACTCATCTCCCTTTTCCACATGAGTCACTAAGACTCCAAGGGTGAGGAGCCTGGCCAGGGTCACACAGTGGTACTGGTGGGGCAGACACTGCACAGCAGCCATGGGACTCCACACTCAGTGCTCTTACCCACCACATGGTCCAAAAAAGTTCTCAGGTTTTGCTTGGATTTCAGCCACATCCTTCCCTTCACGTGGAAGGACTGCAGAAATTTTGAGGGAAGGAGTGGTTGTAGTTTGTCCAGGGCTTCTAGGAAGCCAAGAGCTGGCTTTGGAGGAAGTCAGGTGTTATCATGTCTGGAGGGGGAGAGGCACCAGGATCTGGTGGATAAAGAGGGACCTTTGGGTGAAGTGTTTCTAACTCAGCGAAGGTGGCGTTGGGGACGGGTGTTCCTAGTGCTTTGTAAGAGGAGGTCTAGCACCAGCCACCAGGATTAAGTGAGATAATAATATACATGAAAAGCTTTTAAGATGCCCCAAGCATGGCACAGATGTCCGCCCGCCGAGGCTGCAGCTAGGTCGGTGTGCTTCTGCCTGCAGAGGTGGGCGTGGCTGGAGGGCTGTGGGCCAGCTGGGCCTCTGCAGACCGGGCAGGACAAGTCATTGATGCTGCTGGTTCCTCCTCTTTGCAGCTCTTCAGTCAGTGCTGCACAAGCAGACGGCGCAGCCCCCATCTCTGCTGAAATAAGGAAAGCTCCCGGAGCCAGGAGAACAGAGTGGCTGCTGCCCAGATGGCGGCTTCACCCTCCTTCAAGGACTGAGGCCCCTGTCTGATCCCACGGTACTGGTGTCCGGTCCGTGGGTGCGGATGTGCTTCCCTTCTGCCCGATATGTGGTCCCGTGGAAATGTGTTTGCTGTTTGGAGTCTCTGTGCCAAAGTAGAGATGTGTAGAAGGTCATTGGTGTAGAAATTGGATCTTGAAGTTGTTCAATTATATACATGCCAAAATAAAATAAAAACTTTCCGCTTTTACATACTGGTTGCCACTTTTTAAGGACTTGTTATTTTGGAATGATTTTAGATTTACAGAAAATTCCCAGGGATAGTATAGGGAGCTCCCTTTATCCAGCTTGCCCTGATGTTGACATCTTATAAAACCATGGTACCTTTATTGGGAAATTTGCATTAGTACAGGAATATTCACTGTATCGTAGACTTGATTTGTATTTTACCAGCTTTTCTGCTAATGTCATTTTTCTGTTTCAAGAAGGTGCCACATTTACGTTGAGACTCTGACTTCATTATGTTCCACTTTTTTTATTATGAAACATTTAAGTATACAGAAGATTTGGAAAACATACAGTGAACACTCATATATTCTGTATCAACACTCCCCTTTTTAAAAAATTTTTGTGCATTTTTTTAAAATTTAAATTTAATTAATTAACGTAAATGTATTACTGGTTTCAGAGGTTAGAGGTCAGTGATTCATCAGTCTTATGTAACACCCAGTGCTCATTCCATCACGTGCCCTCCTCAATGCCCATCATCCAGTTACCCCATCTCCCCACCCACCGCCCCTCCAGCAAACCTCAGTTCGTTTCCTGTGATTAAGAGTCACTTACAGGGGCGCCTGGGTGGCTCAGTGGGTTAAGCCTCTGCCTTCGGCTCAGGTCGTGATCCTACAGTCCTGGGATCGAGCCCCACATCGGGCTCTCTGCTCAGCAAGGAGCCTGCTTCCCTTCCTCTCTCTCTCTGCCTGCCTCTCTGCCTACTTGTGATCTCTGTCTGTCAAATTAAATAAAATCTTTAAGAAAAAAAAGAGTCACTTACAGTTTGTCTCCCTCTTTGATTTCGTCTTGTTTTATTTTTTCCTCTCGTTCCCTATGATCATGTTTTGTTTCTTAAATTCCACATATGAGTGAGATTATATGATGATTGTCTTTCTCTGATTGACTTACTTGGCTTAGCGTAATACCCTCTAGTTCCATCCACGTCATTGCAAATGGCAAGATTTCATTTTTCTTTTTGTGGCTGAGTAATAGTCCGTTATATATGCATATGTATACACCATATCTTCTTTTTTTTTTTTTTAAGAGTAAAGTCTTTTTTTTTTTTTTTAAGTTTTTTTTTTTTTATTTAACACAGAGAGATCGAGATCACAAGTAGGCAGAGAGGCAGGCAGAGAGAGAGGAGGAAGCAGGCTCCCTGCTGAGCAGAGAGCCCGATGCGGGGCTCGATCCCAGGACCCTGGGATCATGACCTGAGCCGAAGGCAGAGGCTTTAGCCCACTGAGCCACCCAGGCGCCCCTACACCATATCTTCTTTATCCATTGCTCTGTCAATGGACATCTGGGCTCTTTGCTATTGTAGACATTGCTGCTATAAACATTGGGGTGCAGGTGCCCCTTCAGATCACATTTGTATCTTTGGGATAAATACCCTGTAGTGTAATTGCTGGGTCATAGGGTATCTCTGTTTTCAACTTTTTTGTTTATTTATTTTTTTTGTTTTTTGTTTTTGTTTTCAACTTTTTGAGGAACCTCCATGCTGTTTTCCAGAGTGGCTGCCCTAGCTTGCATTCCCACCAACAGTGTGGGAGGGTTCCCCTTTTTCCGCATCCTCGCCAACATCTGTTGTTTCCTGACTTGTTAATTTTAGTCATTCTAACTGGTGTGGGGTGGTATCTCATTTTGGTTTTGATTTGTACTTCCCT
The DNA here is from genome assembly GCA_003697995.1 of Taxidea taxus jeffersonii. NCBI lineage: Eukaryota > Metazoa > Chordata > Mammalia > Carnivora > Mustelidae > Taxidea > Taxidea taxus. The sequence goes on along the minus strand of ML111000.1, from coordinate 22,040 downwards.
GGTGCCGAACACTTGTACATATGTCTGTGTAAATAAAATTTTTTTCTCTACTATGAAAGTAAGTTCCAGAGTTCATGACATCCTACCTTTAAATACTTAAGCCTGTAGCATGCATTCCCTAAGAATGGGAACATTCTCCTATATAATTATGATACTGATATCATGCCTTAAAAATTAATAATAATTGTGTAATATCGAATATCTGGTTCCCAGATTTGAATTTTCCCATTTGTCCCCAAAGAGCTTTTATGGCCTGAAAAAAAAAGAGTTTTATTTTTAAGTAATCCCTACACCCATTGTGAAGCTCAAACCCCAAGATCAAGAGTCTCACATTCTACTGACTGAGCCCGCCACTGCCCCTTTTATGGCCTTTTTTTCCCTCTTCGCCCAATGTGAGGCTCGAACTCATGCTCTCGAGATCAAGATTCCTGTGCTTTACCTACTGAGCCAGCCAGACGTCCACATTTGGCTTTTTATGTGTGCTTAGTTTTCTTTTAATCTAGAACAGTCTTAACACCTCCCCATCTCACCCCTCAGTGATACTGTGAGACCAAACCGCTTGTATTGTAGAATATCCTACATTCTGATTTATCTGATTTTCTTCCTGGTGTCACTGGATTGTTCCTCTGTTCCTTATATTTGCTGGATACTGGCAGTTTGGTCTAGAGGCTTGATTTGATTCAAGTCCTACATTTTGGCAAGGCTATCTCAGGGGGGGTGCTAATTCCTATTGCATTGTGTCATAAAGCACATAAGAGTTGTCCTGCTGCGAATGCTGCTGCACCTGGTCCCTTGGGTGACCACGGAGCAGGTAGGTTTAAACCCTTGAGGCACGATGCTTTGGCATCAAGCAAGTGGCCTGTTCCCCAACTTTTACCTTACTGTTTTAGTGTCCGTAGATGATTCTTGCCTCATTCAGGTATTATATTGTACCCTCCCTTTTAATTAAAGTATAACATTTAAATGTTTACTGAGTTTTAGTAATTGTACAGACCGTGGAAAGCAGCACCCAAAACGGTATAAACATTCCCATCACTCAGAACATTCCAGGCATTGCTCCCCTTTCCTCAGTGACTTCTGTCATCTTAGTTTTGTCTGTTTTTCTGGTGTAAGTGGAATCATTTAGACTTACTGCAATGATCATTTTGCAATGATCAGTATACAGATACTGAATTGTTGTGTTGTACACCTGAAACATGCAATGTTATATGTCCGTTTTACCTCAGCAACAGAAAATAAACCAGAAACAGTTCTTAGAGATACTAAGTAAACTATTTTCAGTGTTCACTATCTCAGTATATTTCAGTATTTTATCGACTGCCCTTCTCCAGTGTAGAAGGATCCAGTTTTGCTTTGATTCATACATTCATTTCAATATTCTGATTTAAAAATGTGACTGTAGGGGCACCTGGCTGGCTCAGTGGGTGGAGTGTGTGACTCTTGATGTCAGGATGGTGAATGTGAGCCCCACATTGGGTGGAAAGATGACTTAAAAAATCTTGGGGCGCCTGAGTGGCTTAGTCGTTAAGCACCTGCCTTTGGCTCATGTCGTGATCTCAGGGCCCTGGGATCAAGCCCTGATTGGGTTCCCCGCTCAGTGCGAAGCCTGCTTCTCCCTCTCCCACTCCCCCTGCTTGTGTTCCCTCTCTCCCTGTCTCTGTCAAAGAAATAAATACAATCTTTAAAAAAAAAAGTCTTAAGGGGTGCCAGTTGGTTAAGCATCTGACTCTTGATTTCGGCCCAGGTCTTGATCTTGGGGGTCATGAGATCAAGCCCCATGTTGGGCTCTGTGCTCAGCTCAGTGTCTATTTGAGATCCTCTCTCTTCCCCCTCTGCCGGCCTCCTGCTCATGTGCGTGTTCCCTCTCTCTCCGTTAAAAAAAAAAAAAAATTTTCACTTAAAAAGAAAAATGTGGCTTTGTTTGGATTGTTGTTTTAACCGGTTGCAACACCTTACTGGTTTCCTCCTTAATAGTCATTTAAATAAAACCTTTAACCCATGTTTATTTTTAAAAACTGGAATCCAGCAATCTTTTTTTTTATTGAGACTAGCTTCTTTTGCTTAATAGAATGCTCTAGAAGGTCACCCTGACCATTGCAGGAGCCGGTAGATTATTCCCTTTTGTGGCTGAGCAGGAGGTCATTGTATGGATATGCCACAGGCTGTCCATTTTTCGGATGATGGACTTTTGGGTTGTTCCCAGCATTTGACTATTATAAGATTGCTTATAGAGGTCCTTTTGTAGACTATATTTTCATTTCTCTTGGGTAAATACTTAGGAGTGGAATTGCTGGGCCATAGGGTAGACGTATATTTAATTTAGGAAGAATCGTCAAAGTGACACTCTCATTTATGCGGCCCCCCACAGTACCTGAGAACTCTGGGTCCCCCACACCCTCCCTCACTTTGAGTGTTGTCAGTCTTCTGGAGGAGTATGAAATATCTGTCGTAACTGTTCTAGTGCAGTTCTTTGGTGACCAGTGATGTTGAGCACCTTTTTCTTTTTCACTCTTTATCCGTTTAGGGAATGGGTAGTGAAGACTCATGGAGGCTTTTTGTCAGTGTATTTGTTTCTGAGGGCTGCCGTTTAGTAGTAAAAAAGGGCCACACTTTGGCTTAAAAATAACAGAAATAGTCCCGTAGCTCTGGAGCCTAGAGGTCCGAAATCAAGCCAGGCCATCTGTGCTTCCTTTTGAAACCTGCTAGGGAGAAGCCTTTGTTTTTTAAAATTGTTTTGTTTTTTGTTTTTTGTCTTTTTTTCTTTTTGGTGGGGGGAGAATCCTTTCTTGATTCTTCTAGCTCCTGGCATTGGGCAGGAATCTTTGGTGTCCCTTGGTTTGTAGAAGTATAGCTCCTGGGCTGCCTCGATTGTCATGTGGCCATCAGTCCTTGCGTGTCTCCATGTGGTGTGTCCCCTGGGCATGGTTTTTCCTTCCATAGCTTTACAAAGAAACCTTTTTTTGCTTTGTCTCAAGGCATCTCCTTAGATGACAGGAACTTGTAAGTCTTGTCCTGCGTGGTGTGAAGGCTTACATCCTGGCTGGGAGTTTTTTCACTTGCTCTGTTGACATTCAGTGTCTGTGCCCTATCAAGTGGGTGACATGGGGCCAGTTGGAAGCCCTAGTCAATGGCCACATACCAGTTGGTAGAAGGACAGGAGGTTGAGAAATTCATCCCTGTGGAGCCCTTGTGTCCTGCCCTATGAGTCTGCCTTCAGGTGCTTTTGGGTTAGTCACCACGCCCTCATCCCATCTTCTCGAAACTTCCTTAGGGGCGCCTGAGCTCTCCCTTACACATAAATATACAGAAACTTTCTGGAGACAATCAGAGTTATTAGATGAATCACCAGCATCTACGGGGGAAAGACTTTATTTTCTTATAGTGATGTAAATAATTGAGTAGAACGAGATTAGAACAGTAACTTGTGTTAAGGTTTTGAAGGCAGTCTGTATATTTCATAAAAGCACAGATTTTTCTGAGGTTGGCTTATTCTTTTTTAAAAATTAGTGTTTAAAAAAAAATTTAGTGTTTTAGGGCACCTGGGTGGCTCAGTGGGTTGAGTCTCTGCCTTCGGCTCAGGTCATGATCTCAGGGTCCTAGGATCGAACCCCGCATCGTGCTCTCTGCTCAGTGGGGAGCCTGCTTCTCCCTCTCTCTCTGCCTGCCTCTCTGCCTACTTGTGATCTCTGTCTGTCAAATAAATAAATAAAATCTTTTTAAAAAAAAAGGTAAACAGTAAAAAATAGTTCTCCCACTTCTGTTTCTTAATTTAGTATCGGGTTCTCAGAGATATTATAAAGATATTTATTCACATGGAAGCAAGTGTATACAGACTTACACTCAGATGGTAACATCCTATAAACATTATCTTACCTCTTTATGTTTTCATTATGTCATGAAAATGATTATAAAATCAGATGTATTACTGCCTTTTTTCAGTGATTACACATCATTCTGGAGTATAGACTTACCTTCTTTTACTTCATCAGATCTTATCAATAAGCAATGGACATCATTTCTAACCTTGCACTGCTTAAGCAACAAGTTTTAGAGCCTGTTTCACATATTCCCAATTAATACTCAATAGGAAATGGCAGAAGTGGGTTTCTGCTGTTAGGAGTGTAAGGAAAACTCATGTTGTGAATTTTACAAACAAAAGTATATCACTTTGGCTAAACACTTAAGCTTATCTTCAGGCCATCGCTTAGTAGGATAGGATCATATTTGGAAAGAAGGTGCAATGAGGTATGCTTTTTTGCATTACAGTAGGAAATTTGGGATATAATGATAGACACTGATTTATCCCCACATTGGATTTTGGATAAAAAACGTCGACTAGATTGAAACAACTTTTTTATATAATTTTTTTAAGATTTTATTTATTTATTTGACAGAGATCACAAGTAGGCAGAGAGGCAGGCACAGAGAGAGAGGAGGAAGCAGGCTCCCTGCTGAGCAGAGAGCCCAATGTGGGGCTCGATCCCAGGACCCTGGGATCAAGACCTGAGCCGAAGGCAGAGGCTTAACCCACTGAGCCACCCAGGCGCCCGATTGAAACTTCTAATACTGTTTTTTCTCCAGTCTGCTAAATACATTTCTATTTTCCACTTCGGTCTGTGGTTTCTGTTTCAAAGGCTTTAGGAGCAAAGCAGGTCTGTCTGAGCTCTTGTGTGAGCTAAGACAAGAACTGGCTGAAGGCTTTGCCTAGGTTTTTTTTAGGGTCTTTTGATATGCAGGTATATTAGTTTCCTCCTGCTGTGTAAAAAATTATCAGCAACTTGGGAGCCTGAAACAATTCACATTTATTGTCTTACAGTGTCCATGGGGCAGGAGTCTGGGTACAGGTTAGCGAGTCTGTCACCAGACTGAAAAGCAATGGATGGGCAGAGGCAGGTCTCATTTGAGGCTCAGGGTCCTCTTCCAAGTTCCTGGCTGTTTCTTGTTTTTATTTTTATTTTTTAAGATTGATTTATTTGAGGGAGTGGGGACAGGGGTGGGGGCAGAGGGAGAGGGAGAGAGCAGACCCCCTACTGAAGGAGGGGCCCAAACTGGAGCTCAATTCTACAACCCTGGGATCATGAACTGAGCTGAAATCAATAGTTAGACTCTTTTTTTCTTTTTTTTTTAAGATTTTATTTATTTGAGAGAGAGTGGAACACTAGTACGGGAGAGGGAGAGGCAGGCTTCCCACTGAGCAGAGAGCCAGACCTGGGGCTCAATCCCAAGACCCTGGGATCATGACCTGAGCCAAAGGCAAACACATAACAGACTGAGCCACCCAGGCGCCCCTCAAGCTCACTGGTTGTTGACAGGGTTAATTACCTTGTTACTGAATGACTGAGGGCCCCATTTTCTTACTGGTTGTCAGAGGCGGCCAGCTAGAGACCCTTCTTGGCTCCTGGGGATTCTCCGGAATCCATTGCCATGTGGCCCCTCCTCAGATAACATGGCTTTTGCTTTCTCCAGGCCACTGGGAGAACCTCTGAGGCTTCTGAGGCCTCATTTTTTTTTTTTTAACTTAAAAAAATTTTTTTAAATGTTTTATATTTAAGGAGATAGAAGTGTACTGAATACACGGCCAGGGAGCAGAGGGCAGGACAGCAAAGGAGAGTCTGTCTGCCAGGAGGCACTTGTGGGGGGCTGCACTTAAGAGGGGCAGGTGAGGAGGCATGGGGATGTATAGAACTTTCCTTTTTTGGTTCTGTGCCTAGTTTGTTGTTTTTTTTTTTTAAAGATTTTATTTATTTATTTGATAGACAGAGATCACAAGTAGGCAGAGAGGCAGAGAGAGAGAGGAGGAAGCAGGCTGTCTGCAGAGCGGAGAGCCCGATGCGGGGCTCGATCCCAGGACCCTGGGATCATGACCCGAGCCGAAGGCAGCGGCTTTAACCCACTGAGCCACCCAGGCACCCCGGTTCTGTGCCTAGTTTTAAGTAGCCCCTTGGTCAGCTAGGGCATATGGGTATTTTTTTTTAATTTTTTATTTATTTATTTGACAGAGAGAGAGAGACCACAAGTAGGCAGAGCAACAGACAGACAGAGAGGGGGAAGCAGGCTCCTGGCCAAGCAGAGAGCCCAATGCGGGGCTCGATCCCAGGACCCTGGGATCACGACCTGAGCCGAAGGCAGGGGCTTAACCCACTGAGCCACCCAGGCGCCCCAAGGGCTTATGGGTATTTTGAGGTGGGTCCCCTGATGGGCCTGTTTGCATTCAGCCCTGTGGCCGCTGTGGGCCCTTGTGTCTTAGTCAGGCTTCCATTGCTCAAGACTTTGGCCTCTGCATTCCCCCTGACACATGGATAATGACAAATCTTTGGCCTTTGGGTAGAGGTCTGGTCTTTAGTATCTGCCTTGTGCTGGTGAGGGTCCTTGCTGTCCCTGCCTAAACTTGTCGGTCCATCAGGGGTTCTGTGCAGTTAAGAGATGAAAGCATGGTACTAGAGTAAAATGCTGATGAGTGATTTGAGTAAAACTCCTTGGGGGCCAAGTCCATGGGATTGGTGTGTGTGTGTGTGTGTGCTCAGTCCCAGGACCCTGAGATCCTGACCCTAGCAGACACTTAACCAACTTAACCAACTTAGCCACTGAAGCCCCCTGGGGGCTTCCTTTTAAAGTGCTTGCCTGATTAGGCCAGGCCCACCCACCTAGGACAGTCTCCCATTTGGTGAACTCAGGGTGATCTCCCATAATATTAACTGGTCCCACCTACACTCAAAGAGGGGATTATGCAAGGCATGTGTACCAGTGGACAGGAATCTCAGGGGTCATCTTAGATTTCTGCCTACCACAGGGGGTGTTTGTGAGTTATGAGTGCTGCAATCACAGGGGATGTGAGCTAGAATTATTACACCTTTTTTTCCTATACAAAGAGTAAGTAATTGGGCAGTAATGAATCCTTACCTTTTTATGTGCGACAGCCCCTAAGCCTCAGTGGATACATGAGCAATTCTGCTCATCCCCACCTTGATTGCATCCATTTTATTCAGAACCACTGGCTTTTCAGAAGGGATCTTTTCTGTTAGAGTCTTCTCTGTTTCTCTCCTTCAACCCTAAAACATCATGTTCTTTCCTTAATAGCTGACTATCTGGGCTGCTGTTCCTAATACTATTGTCCAACAGCAGAAAGGAGTTGTCTCAATACAATCACAATGCTGGAAACATATTTCCCTCCACTACCATCCGTGTGTACCCTCTGGAATTCTTTAAACTCTGAACTCTACCCCTTTCATAGGTCTTAAGGAATCTAGGTTGGGGGCTGGTGTGGGGAAACCCCTTTTCGTCAGTCTATGCAGACCGTCTCTGAACTTGTGCTTGGGGCTCAAATCTGACCAGGGCTGCCGAAGGGAAGCTGCGGAGCCTAGTTAGGATGCCCTCAAGAAGGGATACTGGGCAGATGAGAAACTGCAGGTAGAAAAAGGCATCTGTCCCCAGCAAAAGCCGGAATAGATGTCTGTAGACAAAAAGTTGAAGGTGGTTTCATAAGGGAAATATTTATTATGCAGGATCCAGTCAGAGGAAAGTAACCTTTAAAAGCAGCTGAAGGGGTGCCTGGGTGGCTCAGTGGGTTAAAGCTGCTGCCTTTGGCTAGGTCATGATCCCAGGGTCGTGGGATCGAGCCCCGCATCGGGCTCTCTGCTCTGTGGACAGCCTGCTTCCTCCTCTCTCTCTCTGCCTCTCTGCCTACTTGTGATCTCTGTCTATCAAATAAATAAATAAAATCTTTTTTAAAAAATAAATAAATAAAGGCAGTTGAAGAGTTTGCTTTTCTGAGTGGAGAAAAGGTCTGCCTGCTGGAACCATCGTCGGGTCTCATGGCACCATACTTCACCCTGACTTGTGCTTTCAGAGGAGGGGGATTAGAAGCTGGCCCTGGGGAGGGTGGCAACAAAGCAAGGTGCCCTGGGGTTTCCTCGAGTCTGTTTGGGTGCCTGGTGGAAAGCACGGCGCTGCTCCATGAGCACTCAGGGGGACCGGTAGACTGGCCTCCGCAAGCAGGAACCGTTCCTGTGATTTCCAGCACATTCCATGGAAGCTGTTTTCCTGTTTCTGTGGACGGTGTTTTCATGCCCCAATTTTCCAAGCTTTAATGTCTTAAGTTCTCACTCGCCTTGAAGTCTTTCCTATGGGGAGTGGGCTCGTTGTTCAAAGAACAGTCTGCCTTTTGTAGAATCCTACTTTTTCTAGTTTTTGTTTGTTTTTTGTAGGCTCCATGCCCAGCACGTGGAGTCCAACACAGGGCTTGAACTCATGACCCTGAGATCAAGACCTGAGCTGAGATCAAGAGCTAGACACAACTAACTGAGCCACCCAGGCACCCCGAATCCCACGTTTTCTGATGGACTTTTAATTTTTTCATTTTGTTTTTGTATGTTTGTATGTATATATATATTTATATTAAGGTATGATTGACATAAAAAAAAGCTATGCATATTTATGTACCAGTCTTAATGGGTCTAAAGATGGGACTTCTGGGTGTCTCAGTCAGTTAAGCATGTGCTTTCGGCTCAGCTCATGATCCCAGGGTCCTGAGATCGAGTCCTGCATCGGGCTCCCTGCTCAGTGGGGAGCCTGCTTCTCCCTCTGTCTGCTGTTCCCCATGCTTGTGCTCTTTCTCCCTCTGACAAATAAATAGATAAAATCTTAAAAAAAAAAAAAAGGTTGGGACGCCTGGGTGGCTCAGTTGGTTAAGCGGCTGCCTTTGGCTCGGGTCATGATCCCAGCGTCCTGGGATCGAGTCCCGTATCGGGCTCCTTGCTCCGCAGGGAGCCTGCTTCTCTCTCTACCTCTGCCTGCCTCTCTGTCTGTGCTCAGTCTCTCTGACGAATAAATAAATAAAATCTTTATAAAAAAAAAAAGTTGTATGCTCAACTGACTGAGCTACCTGGTACTCTGGTATTTCCTTTTGTAAGGAAAAAAATATATATGCATATACCACATTTTCTTTACCCATTTATCTGTTGACGGACATTTAAGTGGTTTTGTTGTTTTGTTTTGTTTTTAAAGATGTTACTCCTTTATTTGACAGAGAGGGAGCACAAGCTGAGGGAGCAGCAGAGGGAGAGGGAGAAGCAGACTCTCCACCAAGCAAGGAGTCCGATTCGGGGCTCGATCCCACAACCCTGAGATCATGACCTGAGCTGAAAGTAGGTGCCCAACCTATTGTGCCACCCAGGTGCCCCGGTTTTTTTTTTTTTTTTTTTTTTAATGGTTTATTAGATCTTTTGTCTTAGATCTTCATCTAGCCTCCCCATGTTCCAGGAGTCAGGCACCCATTCTCTGCAGTTCCATGTGTGGAGCTCCTGACCTTAGAATAGAAGATGTCCAGGAAACATAGTCTCCTTCTCCATTCTCAATGCCTCTGGGGCTGCAGGTGCTCCCCACTGGTGCCTTCACTCCAGCCCTCCTGCTTGCTGTCAGCAGCATTGTTCTGTATCACTGAGTCAGTGTTAGGAAAGTGGTGGAAGGCTAATCCAGTCCCCATTGTGCTTTTCCCCACCCCAAATATATGCTAAGAACTTTTTACTGGGGTACCTGGGTGGTTCAGTCAGTTAAGCATCTGCCTTCTGCTCAGGTCATGATCTCAGGGTCCTGGGGAAACCAGCCCTGCATCAGGCTCCCTGCTCAATGGGGAGTCTGCTTCTCCCTCTCCATCTGCCCCTCTCTCCTGCTCATGCTCTCTCTCTCAAATAAATAAATAAAATCTTAAAAAAAAAAAAAGAACTTTTCAATGCCCAGAGGAGTGTTTTTCAAATTAGAGACACAGGGTCTTTAAAATTATACCAAGATGACTGTGAGTTCTATGAGGATATTTTGATTTTGTGTTTCAGTTTTCATGATAATCTTCAAGACATTTTTAATACAAATTTACACTAGATTATCTGGATCACTACTTTATAACTGACCCTATTATGCGATTTTAAGTGCCTGCATTTCTATTTGGTTTGCTTTGGTGCCGAGAGAACATCCAGAATGTTAGGGGTTTAACTGTTCATGCAGTGTTTTTCTGTGTGTGTGTGTGTGTGTCTGTGTCTGTCTGTGTCTGTGTGAGCTTTGAGAAGCACTGGGTTGTGGGCTGAAGCCAGACTCCTAAGCCCAGCTTACAGGGAGCTCCGTGTGCGGGCTCACGTTCATGTCCCGTCTCTCTCCCCATGAATCCTGTGCTATGGCTTCTACCCTAACTCCCCCACCCTGAGCCTTTAGTGTACCCACCCAATTCCTTTCTACCTTCTGGACTCACTCTGATGTTCCATCCTCTCAGAAGCTGCCTCAGACATCCCAGGGTGACATTTCCTTCCTAGTTTCTGTTCCAGGAAGGCTTTTGGTGACAGCATTATCTCATTGATGCCATCAAGGGTCCACCTGTCTGTCTCTGCAACAGACTATGAGCCCCAGGAAACAGGACCGAGCTCTCTGCCTTTCTGTGCCTGGAACCCAGCAGGTACGTAATACACACTGTCACGTGATTTTGTCTATGCCCAGGAGCTTGTGGTCACACCAGATACCTTTCAGCTTTGTTCTCGGGTTGGCATTGAATCATGTGCCCTAAGGAGCTGGGAGGTTTGCTGTTGTCCAGCATCCTGCCGTGTGTATTGTAGATGCTCAGTTAATGTTCCGTGATTACTCTGCTCAAGATGGATCGAGGATAATTTTCTTCTCTTACAGGCAAATGGTTTGCAAAAGAAAAAAAGAAATCAGATCTGAGAAATAAGATTCTAAAGAAGCATTGCTTGCATATTATCTTGCAGTTTTCCTTAAAATCTGCCTCACTTGGTTATACGTCCGAGTGTTTACTGAATTACATTGCACGAGCCGCTTACAGACAATTGTGGACACACCAAAGTTTTCCTTGAATTATTTTCCCATTATTTTCCCTCTCGTGCTCACTTGGCATCTTACTCTTTCTGCTGATGACTCTGGTTATACTAGTCTCCAGTATGTTTTGTAGCCAGCCACCAAATCTGCGTTTTTCCTGCCAGCCAAGCTCTTTGGCCGCCAAGAGGAGCCAGGCCTGCAGCTCTTCATGGTCGACTCACTGTATGATGCTCATGTTCCCTGGGGCTGCTGGGCAAATGAATTGGCTTGAACTTGAACCCTTCTTCTCTCTCTCTCGTGCTTGTTTGTGTATGATAAACTTTCTGAAGATGTTTGAAAAGTAAATGTTTGAATTGCGCATCCGTATTTGATCGACCTTTTGCACTCCCCAGCACCGTCAGACCAGAGAAGGGCTGCTGGCTGGCTTGCCGCCGGGGAAGACGCTGAAGGTACTCAGGAAGGCACCGCAGCATCGAATGTCTCCTGACTTTTTCCTGATATTCTGGCAGAAGCTGGCTGTTCAGGTAGAAATTAATTTATTATTATTTTTTTCACTAGTAAAACCCTGCATCGTCTCCTGAGAGTCACAGTGAAGGCACTGTACCCACCCCCACTGGGACTCTGGTGCCTCAGATGTAGTATTTCAGCAGGGTAATAGTGACAACCATTTTATAAAAATAACAGTTTTTGCTACTATAGGGGTAATACGCATACAAGGCAGGAAAGTTGGAAGATTCGGAAATACCACAAATAAAAAAAGGCACCATTTCAACACCCCGAGGTGGTTGCTGGTGCTTTTTCCCTACGTTTCCTCCCACACATTTCCTCTACATTTATGGCTGTATCTTTCAAACGTAGCTCGCTGTTTCTGCACTCCTCAGTAGAGCATAAACATCTCACTATGTCAATATTTATTCTTTTACCATATGCAGATAGCACATTTTACTTCGCCAGCCCTTTGTTGGACATTTGGGTTGGTTCTAATCTTCTGTTATTACAGTTATCTTGTGATATGCATCTTTATCCATGCGTCTTAGCCGCCATTTCCTTTATCCTGTCCTGAGGATGAATTCTGAGAAATGGAGTTCTTGAATCAAAGGGAGTATACACTTTTTTCTTTTTTTTTTTTTTTAAAGATTTTATTATTTATTTATTAGTTAGAGAGAGAGAGAGAGCGAGCACAGGCAGACCGAGAGGCAGGCAGAGGCAGAGGGAGGAGCAGGCTCCCTGCTGAGCAAGGAGCCCGATGTGGGACTCGATCCCAGGACGCTGGGATCATGACCTGAGCCGAAGGCAGCCGCTTAACCAACTGAGCCACCCAGGCGTCCTGAGTATACACTTTTTAACACCAAAATAAGAACAGATTGACTTGGAGTGCCTGGCTGGCTCAGTCAGTGGAGCGTGCGACTCTTGATCTTGGGTCATGAGTTCTAGCCCCATGTTGGCTGTGGTATTTTATTTCATTAAAAATAAAATCTTAAAAAAAAAGAAAGATTGACTTAACAAATGTCATTCATGTAGAAAATGAAATATTGGGGCGCCTGTGTGGCTCAGTTAAGCGGCTGCTTTTGGCTCAGGTCATGATCCCAGGGTCCTGGGATTGAGCCCCACATTGGGCTCTCCACTCTGCAGAGAGCCTGCTTCTCCCTCTCCCTCTGCCTCCTACTTTGTCTACTTGTGACCTCTGTGTAGCTCACTATCAAATAAATAAATAGAAATCTTTTTTTTTAAGATTTTATTTATTTATTATTTGTTAGAGAGAGAGAGAGAAAGCACAGGCAGACAGAGTAGCAGGCAGAGGCAGAGGGAGAAGCAGGCTCCCCACGGAGCAAGGAGCCCGATGTGGGACTCGATCCCAGGACGCTGGGATCATGACCTGAGCCGAGGGCAGCTGCTTAACCAACTGAGCCACCCAGGCGTCCCTAGAAATCTTTTTTTTTAAAAGATTTTATTTATTTACTTGACATACGGAGATCACAAGTAGGCAGAGAAGCAGGCACAGAGAGAGAAGGAAGCAGGCTCCCTGCTGAGAGAGGGGGGATGCAGGCTCCCTGCAGAGCAGAGAGCCTGATGCGGGGCTCGATCCCAGAACCCTGGGATCATGACCTGAGCCGAAGGCAGAGGCTTTAACCCACTGAGCCACCCAGATGCCCCTAAATAAATAAAAATCTTTAAAAAAAAAACAACCCAAAATATTAATCTATAAGTGCCTCCCCCAACTTGCAAGCACTTGCACTCTCTCTCTCAAATAAATAAAATCTTTATTTTTCTAATCCCTACTTTATTTATTTAAGATTGTATTTATTTATTTATTTGACAGAGATCACAAGGAGGCGGGGCGGGGGGAGCAGGCTCCCCGCTGAGCAGAGAGCCTGATGCGGGACCCTGAGATCATGACCTGAGCCAAAGGCAGAGGCCCAACCCATTGAGCCACCCAGGCGCCCCAGTAAATAAAATCTTTAAAAAACACAGGGACCCTTGAGTACCTCAGTTGGTTAAACGTCTGCCTTCAGCTCAGGTCATGATCCCAGGGTCCTGAGATCAAGTCCCACATTGGTCTCCTTGCTCAGTGGTGAGCCTGCTTCTCCCTCTGCCTTCCAATCTCCCTTCTTGTGTGCTCTCTCTGAGAAATAAATAAAATCTTAAAAACAAAAGTAAAAATACATAAAAGAAAATAAATAACACAAACTCTGGGGCTACATGGCCTAGGTCCCAATCCTGTTCTATTTCTTACAGGTTATATGACCTTGACAAGACATGTTAGCTCTTTGGCTCTGTTCCATTATCTACAAAATGGGGACAATAAAAGTACCCATCCCAAAGTCATAATAAAAAATGAAGTACTGTACATAAAGTGCTTAGAAGAGCCCTGGCACATAGCAAGTGCCATGTAAATATTTGCTGTTTCATTTATGTCTAGTTTTTTACTTAACAAGTCGCTCTGCATATCAGTGAATATAAACCCTGTTATTCTTCCTGGTGTCTATACAGTATTCCATTATAAGAATGTGCCTGTGTGTTTTATTATTTTTTTTTAAAGGTTTTATTTATTTATTTGACAGACAAAGATCATAAGTAGGCAGAGAGGCAGGCAGAAAGAGAGGAGGAAGGAAGCAGATTCCCAGCCAAGCAGAGAGCCCGATGTGGGGCTCGATCCCAGGACCCTGGGACCACGACCTGAGCTGAAGGCAGAGACTTTGACCTACTGAGCCATCCAGGCGCCCCTTCCTGTGTGTTTTAACCAGTCTTGTGTTCTTGCTAGTTATAATCTTTTTTTTTTCTTTTTAAGATTTTATTTTTAAGTAATCTCTACACCAACATGGAGCTCGAACCTACAACCCTGAGGCCAAGAGTCTCATGTTGGACCGACTGAGCCAGCCAGGTATAGGGCTAGTTCTCTCCTTGTGATATATTCATAGAGCTGGGGTTGGTGGGGGCTCACTTTTAAAGGCTTCTAGATATGCATATACGTATTTCCAAACTGTATCTTCAGAAAGAGGAGCCGGGATGCCTGCCTGGCAGCAAAGGCTCTGTTTACTGGGACCATGTCTAAAAGAATGTTGTGCTCTGCTGTTCAGCTTCATCTCGTTGCCTGGGCATACAGAGAATTCGGAGAACAATGGAGACCATAGACTTTGTTGTTAAACTTGAAGGGCTGAGACTGGCACAGCTGTTGCAAAGAGCTGCCCCTTTAGAGGCCAAATGCATGTCAGCAGCCAGGGATTCCCAAACAGCCTTGTCACTGTCACCACCTTGGCCTCTCTCTTATAGTCAGATTCAAAGCAGGAGTTGTTCTATTTATTGCTTTTGCTTGTTGCTGTCCTAATTTTCCCTGTTATAACTAGAAATGTAATTCATGGAAAAATGTGCACCTGGTGTGAAAAACAGTTCAGAATGATAAGTACATCCCCCTCCGCCCCCAGACCCTAGTCTTCTCCCAGAGGCAGCCGATATATGTGTGTGTGTGTGTGTGTGTGTGTGTGTGTGTGCTTCTAGAAATATTCTATGGCTGTGCAAACATATATAGCTATGTCCTTACTGTTTTCCTAGGAATAGAGTGTCCTAAAGCACTGTTATGTGCTTAGCTTTTTTTCACATAATAGCCTGAAAGATTTTTATTCGTCTCCATTTGATATCTGAAGGATATCTGGCATTCGTACCCTCTCAGTGTTGAAAGAGCGGGTGACTGGGCTTGGACAGGATGCTTCTGATGTTTGGGAGGCAATTCTTTTCTGACCAGCTGCCAAACCTCTCTAACAGAGTCCTACAGAAGCTAAATGAGACAGGGCCACCTGGGTGGCTCAGTCGGTTGAGCATCCGACTCTCGATTTTGGCTCAGGTCGTGATCTCAGGGTCGTGGGATTGAACCCCGTGTCCGGCTCTGCACTCAGTGGGGAATCTGCTTGAGATTCTCTCTCCCTCTCTCTCTAAAACAAATAAACAAATCTTAAGGAAAAAAAAAAAGGACAAGGAAAAGGTTCCCTTTCTCCCTCTGCCCCTCCCCACTGTGTGCATCCTCGTGTTCTCTCTAAAAAGAAAAAAGAAAAAGTTAAATGCACCAGTTGCCTCTGCCTCCTGTCCATCACTGAGTGCAGACCAAACTCGAAGCAGAACATGGAAGCACATGGCATTTCAACATCAGTGGCTTGACTGACTACCTGTGAGTCATTGACAGAAGGCAGTCCATGTCCTGGGCCCCAGTTTCCTCATTGTTAAGATGCAGAATTAGGTTATAGGATCTTAGGTGAGCCTGACATGGTCAAGGTCTCATCTCATTCCCCACTGTATCCCCCACTCCTAGAAGACCCAGGAATGCAGAGGGCTGATGAATATGTGCTCTGTTCCAGGTCCAACACCATACCCTTCTCTGTCATCTCCGCCATAAGCAAAAGTCCTTCAATAGGGACACCTGGGCTCCTCTGGAATAGGGGTCCCTAATGTCATGGAGTTCACAGTCACTGACAGTTCCAGGAAAGGAGGCCTTCTCAGAGTCCATTCTGTTCCTCCACGGTAGCAAGCTGGCTAGTTTCTGTATCTTCATAGTTTAAGTGACCCATTGTCATGCCAGGGGAGGTGTCTCGGGCTGGCCGTTCTCTTCCTGCAGTGGTAAGACCTTGCCACCAAACTCTTGAGAGCCACAACAGCTACAAGTTATGTGTATAAATTGCGTTAACTGCTTAGGTGTATCATTTCACTTAATCCCCACATGTAGTTTCTGAAGTGAGTACACGTTATCATCTCAGAGAGGCTGGGTCACTTGGGCAAGGTCACACAGCTAAATAGCAGAACTGCAAACCCACTGTGTCAGTCCTGTGCCCCAAGCAGGGTGATTTTGCGAGGGGGTGGGTTCACTTCTCACTCTGGCTTTACCTTGTGAATTACACTGCCTGACCAGGGGCCGGTCCCTTCTCTAGTCTGCAGTTTTCCCATTTCAACAGCGAGAAAAGATACCCTCTCAAGACTTGCAGAGCCCTGCATGTTAGAATTCTGGGGTGTTTGAGCTATTTTGATGTCAGGAGACACATACATGGCATATTGAAAGGGTTTTAACTCAAGAGCAGCTAATGAGGGGACTGGTTACTGAGATGTGGGGACCTGGTAAAGCATAGTGAGGGCTCGGGGACTGGGAACACACAAAGCCATTACTGCCGCACAGCCTGGAGGGGCCAGGAGAGGCAGTGCAGTTAATGGAGCTCAGCCAAAGCTGGAGCAGTGGGAGAGAAATGGCTGGGAGCTGTGGCCTTTAAGAGAGACAGCCGCTACCAGAGCCCAGAAGTGCCCCTTGGCTATACCCGCCCCCCCCCCCCGCAGCCTCAGGCATCTGTTCCCCCCTGCACATGTAGGAATGGCGGCTGGGCAGTTGAACATGCAGGGGAGGGGTACCGTGTGTTCGCTTCCAGGGCACAGAGCAGGCTAGTACGTGGAGGAAGCAAGCAGAGAACAACCAGCTCAGGGGTCTTGCCGGACTTGCAGCCCGTCCTTTGAGGGAGGAGTGCAGTGACAGCGGACAGGCACCTGCTGAATGGGCGAGAGCAGTAAGAACCCTCTTGCTGCCTGCCACAGGATTGAGGGAGCAGCAGGCACCCCACGTCCCAGGCTTTCAAAACAGGCAGCTAAGTGAGCGGGCTCAGTCCTCCTCTGATTCATGTGGGTAGTTCTGATGTTTCTGAATCGCATTCAACGTTTCCCAGTATCCTTTCCTTCCTGATGCATTTGGCTGAATGACTACTGCCTCTAGACTTTTTCCTGGAAGTAAATGCCTTTGCTCACTGAGAACTCGTCTTTGGCTCTTGATTCTAGGGAGAAAAGGATTCTGGGCCACTCCAAACACTAAGCAAGAGGGGTTAGTAGAAGAGAAATAACCATTATGGGGATGGGGCAGGGAGGTTAGAGAATGGGACACACAAATCAGTGACTGTTAGCCCAGAGTGACTTGCTGAATGGTTCCTGGGAGCTGTCACCTTCTGGTACAGCCTGCTTGCTGCCTCTTGTGTCTCACTATCCTGTGACCCAGGCATTGCTTCAATGTCCCAGGCTGCCGGGTCCTTTCACACCCAGCCCCAGGTGTTGGCTCCACAGTCCATCCCCCGCATGCTGGGCAATTGGAGGCTGAGTGTTTGGCCCAGGCCTCTTTAGGCAGCAGCATTCCAGTATGGTTGTTTCCAAATATGCAAAGGGCACGCTGGGAGCACAGTGCGGCATCTCTCCCTACTCAGGAAGGGGGGATCAATCGTCAGACTGCCTGGAAAACAATGTCAGTACGTATTAGGAACTTTATTTATTTAGTTTTTTAAAGATTCTGTTTATTTGACAATGCACAAGGAGGGGGAATAGCAGAATGAGAGGGAGAAGCATACTTCCTTCTGAGCAGGGAGCCTGATGCGGGACTCCATCCCAGGACTCTGAGATCATGACCTGAACCACCCAGGCGCCCCTATATTAGCAGCTTTAAAAACACTCTGCTTTGGGGCGCGTGGGTAGCTCAGTGGGTTAAGGCCTCTGCCTTCGGCTCAGGTCACGATCTCAGGATCCTGGGATCGAGTCCCGCATCGGGCTCTCTGCTCAGCGGGGAGCCTGCTTCCCCCTCTCTGCCTGCCTGCCTCTGCCTACTTGTGATCTCTCTCTCTGTCAAATAAATAAATAAAATCTTCAAAAAAAACCCAAAAACACTCTGCTTTGATCCACAATTTACAGTTTTGGGTCCATCTTTTAAGGAAATGAAGGATTGACACCATGGAAAAATATGTGTCTGGCAAATAATCCAATAAGACTTAAGGAACCCAACTCAAAGTGATTGAATGTGAATTTACTAGCTCATGTGATTTTTAAAAAAGACAGAAAGAAAAAAGTAAAGGAGCACCAGCATTAAGCACAGATGGATGCAGAGGCTCACGGGCTGTTCTTGCTCTTCCTTTGGTGGCAAGATGTACACCGGCATCTTCTGACTTTTACCCTAACGTACCAGGAACAGCAGAGAATGAGCAGGCCTCTCTCTGCAAGAATTGTCAGCCATCCGGATTTGATGGGGCCACGTGCTCATCCTGGATCCAATCCTGTGGCCAGGGGGTGGGCGAAGGTGACTGGTCAGCCCTCAGTCACATGTCCTCTCCCAGAGCTGGGTGGCAAATAAGGCCACGTGCAACTGCGCCACTCTGGGAGGGGGAAGGGCTCCAGGGCATTTGGGCGAAGATGGTTTTGCCAAAAAAAGGATGGGTCTTGGGCGGGCAGGCTGCAAAGCCCGTGACTTGCTTACAACCTCACATGAAAAAGATGCCAAATGATCAGCTCTGGAAGAATGGCTTGAATTGTAGCATATTCATAAGATGGAATATTAGGCAGCCATTAAAACAATACGTTAGGGGGCACCTGGGTAGCTCAGTGGGTTAAAGCCTCTGCCTTCAGCTCAGGTCATGATCCCAGGGTCCTGGGATCGAGCCCCACATCAGGCTCTCTGTTAAGCGGGAAAGAAGCCTGCTTCCTCCTCCTCTCTCTCTCTGCCTGTCTCTGCCTACTTGTGATCTCTGTCTGTCAAATAAATACAAAAATAAAAAATAGAAAAATCTTTAAAAAAAAAGAATTAGGTTTATGGAGACAATTTAATGATAGTATTTATACTAGAATGCTTTGAAAAAATAGGTTACAACATATGTATGTCGTATACTTTGAACTGTGCAAAATATTTGTGCTCTGAAAAATGCTGAAAGAAAATATACAGAAATGTTCATAGTAATTATGTCCTGGCGATATGGGTGAATTTCATTCTGTAATTTTTCTTTTCTTCCCCTCCCTTCCATCCATCCATCTATCCATCCATCCATTTATTTTAAAGTATCCGTTATATGCATGCCTAAGAAGCAAACATTAACTTTTAAAATCTGAGCTGCAGGATGATTTCCGCTTGACCAGCCTCTGGCTGTGCTGTGGCCAGGTGGGGATGACAATGGTTGCGGGGCGGGGAGGGTGGGGGTAACAAGGAGGGAAGAGGAGGGAGGTAGCTCTGCCAAGTCCACCGTGTTAAATCTTGAAGAAGGCTGCAAGCAGGTTTTGGCCCAGTCCAACGTGACCTGTGGGAGGTGTTGTTGGTGTTGGGGTAACCCTTATTTCCCTTAACAGGCAGACGGCGGCTCAACACTTAAGACCTTGTCCGTTCATCCTGTCGCTTGTTCATTCAGCAGGTGAGTGCCGGTATGTGCCGGGAGCAGTGGCAGGTAACAAAGGATGTCCTTGTCCCCCTGAAGCCCGTAGTCCTGCCTGATGACACGCATGCACACAGACAGCCTACTGCTGCCTAACCATGTATGGCGGGCCTGGGTGATACGTAATCATTGGCAGAAGAACTTTTGAGAGGAAGCCAACACCTGGTGAGGACCCAGCAGCTCCTGTGGAGGGTGGGACAGTGGGGTCTCTGTGCATGAGCACAGCAGGGCCGGGATCATGCTTGGCAGGAGAGAGGGTGCTGGGCAGTACGCCCAGGCACTGGCTCCCCAGCTCTGAATGAGGGGCTGTGGCTACCAAGCCCTAGAAGGAAATTGAGCGCCTGGGGGGCTGGCCAGATGGTGTGGGGTGGGATGTGGGTGAGCCCAAGCAAAGCTGAAGGGGGCACAGGGACCAAGGGAGGTGACTGGTTCTGGCTTAGGGCAGGTGAGGCAGAGATGGCCCAGCAGGGCGAGGGATGGGGCCTCACGCTCAGGAGCCAGATGTCCTAATGAAAGCAGCTTGCATCCCTGAGCTCTAAGACCTGACTAGCTCCAGAGTCCTCATGTGGAAAAGAGGAGGTACTCCTTAGGGAGTATCAAGGCCACCAGGGCTGATGAACCGAAGCTGTCCAGGAGAAAGGGGAAGTTGGTGGGAGGGCAGGGCAGGGTGGGAGAGCAGGGGCAGAGAGGGCCCCTGGTAAGACCACACTTGGCAACCACCTAATTGGTGACCAGCCCGAAACCACCTGGCAGAAGCCCTTTCTGTGACCTGAACAAGGATTTTTTTTTTTAATGTTCTTAAAACTCTTCACATTTAGGAAGGCTAGAATTAAAAAAAAAA
>ML110999.1:21942-34652 GCA_003697995.1 Taxidea taxus jeffersonii | reverse complement strand
CAGCACGGGGGTGCTGCTGGTCATGAGATGCCTTGGGGATAATGGCACTGATGAGTCCCTCGATGATGCAATTAAAGATCCCTGATTGGTGATATTATTTCCGTGATTGTGATACAGCTATTGATGGAAAAGAGACAGGCGATTTTGATTACAATTAGGATCAGCAGCAGCGGTGTGGAGTAACGTTAAATGCGCCCATCTTGGAACCAAACAGTAAAGGTTCAATTTCCAGCTCTGCCTCTTGTGTTCCGGGTCACCTTGGCCATGTGGCAGCAGCTAGGAGACCGCTTGGAGCCCATCGACTCTACCTCTGGCTCTGACAAATGAGGGGACTCAGGCCCAGAGAGACCAGGTGACATGCCCCTGAGGTTGGTGAGTACGGCAGAGCTGGGGTGGGAAGCCAGGCCCCCTGCACCTACTTCGATCCCCCACCCTCGCCAGCATATGTTGGTTCTTTGGAAGGGAGCTTAGATCCCTATGCTGAGCATGAGGGTCTGTGTGTGTGTGTGTGTGTGTGTTCTCCTGGGCATTTTCCCCAAAGCATCTACCAGCAGAACAACAAGCCCAGTTTTCAAAGAGCCATTTTGTGAGAAGTCAGGCCCTGGGTGTCCCTCTGTAATCTTTTCTGTCTCTCCCGACAAGCAGAGACCGAGGAATGCTTTGGATTGGTTGTGGCTGGACAAGGAGTTGAAATGGGTAATATTTGCCTAGTTTTTAATGTCTGGTGTCTATAGTGTGCACTTCCATCATTCTATTATATTGATGACAGGCAGGCCCAAGCCACAGAGAAGAAACAAATTACCTAATAAATCAAGGCCCCAGGATCTAAAGTGGACAGTGTTATTAGGCGAGGGGAGAGAGGGGGTGCTAAGTGATAGGTAGGGCTGCCTGGGAAAATGGTCCAAGCAGGGAATCATCTGTCTGTTTCTCCATAAATAATTACACACAACTGATATGCATCTGAGACAGAACATGATATGTTATTATTAACTAAACAGTGGGAGGGAGACAATGGCAGGAAGGGACAGGGAGGGCGTGCACAGAAAGCTGAAACAGCCCTCATGATACTGGGCTTTGGCCAAAGCAGGAGGGGACATGATGGCCTGAGAAGCTGCAATTCAAAGGGCCCGGGACCTTTATCTGGGACAGACGAGGGAGGCGGGATCATCTGGAGGATGAAGGACGGAGCGAGCTGACCTCTACCGAGATCCCACTGCCTCCCAGCCCTCAGCATTCATCCTTAGTCTTCACGGTGGCCAGTTAAGGACACGCTCTGGAGCCATATCGCCTGCATTCAGAATCCCAGTGCTGTGGGACCCTGGGCAACTTACTTTACCTTCTAGGTCTTTCCTTGCCCTTCTGTAGAATGGGTATGATCACCAGAATGGCTGTGAGGCTTAGGTGAGTGAGTGCTGGAAAGGCATAAACACAGTTTCACAGTGTTTTATAAGAGTGTGTTACATACATGACCATCGCTCTGCTGCAAACGGAAAGACGGAGGTTCAGAGGGGAGGCAACACATCCAAGGTAACACGGAACAAGAGTAAAAGTGGCATTAGAACCCATATCTAGTCAACTCCAAATCCCTACTTTGCCCCCTCGCTAGGGACGGCAAATTTTATCTACAGAGGACCAGTCAGGTAATGTTTTAGGCTTCGTGGGCCAGTCTCTGTCTGTCACTTGCTGCCCTCTGCCCAAAACTGTTCTAACTTAGCTAAATGACCTCCCTCCCCAAGAAGACCTCCGTAAATCTCTGAACTCTGTCCACAGGGGTAGGAATTTCTGACCCCACTCATCCCTAACCCCCCTGCAGGCTCAGTTCTCAAAGGGCCCGACCCCCTTTTGGCTTTTGTGAACAGCCTGTGGTTGGGGGGATGGGGGCACCCCAGGCCAGCCAGGCAGAGCCCCTCTGCCTAGAGAAGATGGTGCTCACAGAAAGCAGAGCCCAGAGCCAGGAAGCAGCCTGCTTCCAAGCCTCCATGGGCTTTGCCTCGAAGCCCCATGATAATCTTTTGTGGGCTGTTAATAAGCAAGTTGAACCCCATAATCACCCACTGCTCAGCTTCCTGGCTTTAATTTCCACGAGGCTGGAGAAAACAACGGCTAAGGGTTTTGCTTCCAGACAAAAGCAGCAAACATTTACCCCGAAGACATCTCGATGCAGGGCTGGACCGCTGCCCCGCGTAGCTCGGCCTTCTGGCTCCTCGCACACACAGGCCTCAGGAGCGTGGCCAAGTGAGGCCCGGAAACCTGTCTATGCACTGGAAACCAGGAACAAAAGCCTCTCCGGGGGACAAAAGCCTTGGCAAAGGGCTGGGGGCCGTCCAAGCTTCTTCCCTCCCATAGTCCACTCCTGACCTCTCTGATGCTCTAGGCTGGGGACAACAGACTGACCCTCTCTGCCTTCATCCCCTCACCAACCCTGTGGCCCTCCTCCAGAAAGATAATGAGGACGTATTAGATTTCATTATTTGAGCGGATATTTGCCAGGAGGCTAATTTAGGATTTCAGCAGAACAAACCTGCCTTTGGTTCAGCCTCCATGGCCCTGTAGCCCCCTGCTCTGTTAGGAAATTTCATTCTGGTGGTCTCTTTGTAGTGGGTAATGCCACTCCTGTAAGGAGGGACCCACATGTTCTTTCCACAGCCTTTGCACACAAACAAAACCCCAAACAGCGTGTGGGTATCAGGCACCTGCTTCGGAATCTGAAAGTGTGGGTTGAGCTCTGGCTCCACAACCCAGGAATTCTGAGGCGTGAGCAAGTCCCAGATGCTGCTGACCTCCCTCCCTCATCTGTAGCGGTTGGATCTCAGCTCTGACACTATCTGCGTGACCTTGGGTGAGTAACTCTGCTTTTCTCATCATAAATCTTCTCATCCTTAAATTGGGCTGCCCATCCCTGCCCTGCCTACCTTTATCCCAACAACCCTCCCTGCCGGGATGAAAGTGAGATTGCGGTAGGTAAATTTGGTAGGCACCTGTGGAAAGTAACAATGGTGGGTAACCATGGTAGGGAACTTTGAAAGTTACAGGACAACTGGTGGAATCAGGGCCTCATAGAATAAGCGTAGACTGGGTCTGCCAGGAGTAGTTTGGAAGGCCCCCCTCTCCCTGAGCACTTCGCAGCTGGGGACCAATGATTAGACACGCGACCTACCTGAGCCTCAGGCCTCTCTCTCTAAATGGAGACTAGGAGCAACTGCCCCAGTAGGAGAGCTGGTCAGTTTCTTAAAGCAGAACCCTCCTGCTGGGCGACTGTCACGGTGCTGAGTAGGTCACGGCCAAGTACAGGGCTTTGAGCTGGTGGGGTTAAGGCTGGCGAAAGACATGCTGTGACCTCTGTGATGACTCCAGACCGGTGTCACTGCCCTGCAGATGGGCCTGCGGTCATGGCATAGACATTAGGGGCAAGTAAAGGACTTGTCCTTTTCCTCCGGAGCAAGGAACACAGGACGGGAATCAGGAAGTAGCACGAACCCTGCCAGCTCTTTCCTTTTCTTTAATATTCATTCATTCCTTCCTCCAACAGCACTACCCTGAGCATCCACAATGAAGGCAGGCTCTTGACTGATGCCTGGGAAATGGAGAGACATGACCCTGTTTCTCTGCCTCCCAGGAGGCGGGAGGACGAGGATAACAAGTATGGGGAAGGGATTCCATAAAACAGTGTGTTCCAGGGTCAAAGGGCCCCAAAGGAGGAAGAGGTGGCTTAGGGGAAGTGGGGGGATACTGGACTGGTGGCACTTGAGCTCGGTGCCTTGGGCACATCGGTCACACTCCCTGAGCTTCCACATCCATCCGAGATGTAGGACTGCTTGTGGCAGCCCCAACTCCTTCCCTCGGGAGTTTTGAGAACCCATGGAACCAGAATACAGGCGAGGTCAACATGGTAGACTGACGAAGGGGTAGCGTTAGGAGTCACACGGTCACTAGGGATGCGAGAAGCAGACCTCTGGCATCCAGGCACCCACAGCCCTCTGGCCCACCTTGGCCATTCGATGCTCCAACACTGCCAGGCACCGCCCCAGCTCCGAACATCTCTCCCCTCCCCCACCCCCGCCACAGTGTTCAGATTCCACAAATGTGGAATTTGCATCGTTCCAGCAAGCTCCAGGATTGCATAAAGAACATTGAGATCCCCTGGTCTAAATGGCCGGGGAGAGCAGGGTCCCGTGAGCATAAGTGGATTCATCCAGGAAGCGTTGGACAGGAGATTAGATTCTAGATTTCCTCTCCTTCTCTCCATGCTGCTCTCAGGGTCCCCTTCTGTCCCAAACCATTGCCTCCTACCTCCTGCCTGCGATGAATTGAATTGTGTGTAATTGATAAATTATGCAAAAGGGCGCCTGGCAGTTTTCTGAAATGTTGGGTAGCTTCAAGGCAGCCCCTGGGGACACAGCCTAATTTTATGGAAACCTCACACTCTGTCTGGCCTGTTTTGTGTAAGTCAGATTGATATAACAAGACTCTGGGGAGTTGACTTGATTTCTAATTTTATTCTCTAGGTGAGCTGAATGAGATATAACTGTAATGAGTGTGTTGCGGGGCGGGCAGCATAACGGCAGTAGAGAAAAATGTCTTTTCATCTGGCTAGTGGAGCGTTTCTCCAGCTGGACTTCCCCGTTTCAGAATCCTGCCTTCCCCCCTTTCGGAAGAGGAGCGCCGTGTCAAGCAGGGAAGCAGGCAATGGAAAAGGAGAGACTCGGTTCCTGCAGCCCTGAACGCGCAGAGTTCTGCGGGATGAAGGCTGGCAGGGTCAAAGGACACCAGCCACCCCACCTGCCGCCGACATCCGGGCCCAGACCCGGCGATGAGCCATGGCAGCTTCCAAGGTTCAAAGTCAGACAGCAGCTGCAGCCCCTCCCCCAGTTCCCTGTGGCTAAGCTAGCTAATAGCCCGGAACATTCGCGGGAACTTGACTGAGTACGGAGGCACAACGGAAGCTTGTGCACTGGAGGTTAAGAACCCGCCTTCCAACCGCACAGAGTTCAAGTCCTGCTGTCCTCCCAGAACCTGCAGGGCCCGTTCCAGCCCCCAGGGGGACATGGGGGGTGGGTGCAAAGGGACTCTCCTGTCGAGCACTGATACTTTAATATTCACAACCCCTCTAGGAGGTAGAGGTGACTGTCCGTACCTCACAAGTAAGGAGACTGAGGCCCAGAGGGCCCCAGTTCACAGAGCCACTCAGAGACAAAGTCTGGGATTCGAACTCAGGTCTGTCTGATACCAAAGCCCATGCTTGGCTCCTCATAGCCTCCTCTGGGCCGGAGGCCGAGGGACTGCTCCCTGCATGGGTCAGGACATAGCCTCTTCCCCAGGTGCATACCCTGCTCACAGGTTAGCCATGCCCCTTAGGTGTGAGGGTGCGGCTTCACCCTTTGTTCCGAGAGAAGACCATGGATTCATAAGATGCCCCCCTCCCTCCCCTTCTTTTACCTGCTCCCCTCAACACACACACACACACACACACACACACACACACACACCTATCCCCTGCCTCCCTCTCCAACATTCTCCAGCCAGTAAAGCCCCAAACGGTCTGCCAGGTCTCATGGCCTGGGAATCAGGAGACCCAAGCTGGGCCCCGGGGCCACAACTGATTCTACACCTGCCTTGTGGGCACTCGTCGGCCTCCTCTGGGCCTGCTTCTGCCCCCGTCAAATGGGAGCAAAGAAACGACATCTCACCTACTCCCTGGGGTTGTCTAAGGGCTTGAGATAATGCCCAAAAGCAAGAATCATAATGAAGATGTGCATGTATTAGATACTTGCTGTGTGCCTGGCCGGCTTGCCCTAGATGCCTCCAAAGGGTGAGTCTGTCACCGTGGCACAGGCCCACTGTCACTCAACACCACCTTCCAAGGCCTTGGTGCATCATTCCACACCCTACCACTCAGTCTCTCTTTGGGCGGGGCAGGTCAAGGAGGCCAGTAAATAATGCCCCTTTCCCTTCCAAGTCTGGCACCCATAAGACAGAGCCCAGGAGATACATGCTGAAGATCAAAATGTCAGCGACGCCCAAAGCTGGAGTAGAGGTTGCAGCTTGAAGGGCTGGTCACAATGGGTTTCCTAATACTTCTTCCTGAATATGGCCTTAAAAATATCAGCCCCTTTGCACCCCTGCAGAGACAGCCCTGGCCCACTAAGTGGATCAGATCACAGGGCCCACAAATGGCCAAAATGTCTCTCCCTCCCTCCCTGCTGGCAGGCTGGGCTGTAGGCCAGGGCCAGAAGGGGTCGGCTGGATATATACATTTTCCCCCGCAAAACTCCCCAACTCCGCAGTCTGGCAAGTGCTCCCTCCCCAAGGAAATAGTGGCCAGTGCCTGGGCACCTGTGGTCCCAGGGTGACCGACCAGCCTGCTGTGTCCAGAACTGTCTTGGTTTTAGCATTACAAGTCCATGTCCTAGGCAAGCCAGAGCAACTGGTCACCCTAGGTGGTCCCCTAACATTCTAAGCCCCACCCCCTAAACCAGCTCTCACCAGTGGTCTTCCTGTCCAGGAGTTCCCAGCCCTCCAAAGGTGGTCTAGGTAGGCTGCTAGAACGGTCCACCCTGGGCTTGGACAGGCCAGTCCTCCCAGCCTGACCCATCATGGCTTCCAACAGATCCATGGAAACTTACACCTGCTCAGGCCTCAGCCCCCATGTCTTCCCTGGGGGGAAACCCACTGTCCTGCTCAGCTCCTGGGCATGACTGGTCTGCTCGCTGTGCCCCTCACACTCGCCTTCCACCCAGAGGTCTACCCTCCTGCCAGCCCCACGACAATCACTGTAATCCCCTCCAGCCTGGACAGCACCTCTGGGTGACACAGCTCACCTCCTGTCAGCTTCCTGACCACTTTGGGCAGGACAAGGTAAAGAGGAGGTCTTCATCCCCTCAGACCAGAAAGCGAAGGAAGTCTTGGCCATTTTTCTCAATGCCTCAGACTCGAGCCTCCCACCTCAGTGACTCCTATCTTCATGACCTAAGGACAAGGAATAGGAAAGGAGAAAGGGGACTAGGGAGACCGATGGTTTAGGGGAAGGCCAGCCCTGGCTTACTATCTAAGCAAAGCCCTAAGTAGATAACAGAGCCTTTCTGAACCTCACCTTGCCCATCTGTGAAATGGAGCAGTATCCCACCTAAGGAGGCATTCTGGGTGCTGGAAGTCTTTACCTGGGACTTGGCTGCTCTTGACAGTGGTCCCGGGTGCCTCCTGGATGCCATGCCTCAGGCCACCTCAGGGTCTCCCAGCCCATAGGCCCTAACTTGGACCCCACACATGGGCCCCCACCACCCCAGGTTACAGCTGGGTAGACAGCTAGGTTCCAAGTGTTTGAGACCACTGTTATGTGAATTTTAGAAGACACGTATGGTATTAAGATGTCTGAGGGCTCTAGAAGAATAAAGTCACACCCCTGGTAAGAAGGTGTGGGGGATAAGGCCAGAGGACATTGGCTCTAATGCCAGTCACTTGAGAGGCTTGTGTGGGACTTGGGCGAGGGGCAGCATTTAAGAGTTGCTGCTCTTTGGCACTGGAATCAAGAATGATTTATTAGATGTCTTCCTCTCAGCAGCCAGTCTAGGGCCGGGCTCTGGGGAGCAAGAGGGAAGATTCCCCAGGGGAGAACCATCAGCAGAATCATTCAGCCCCACCCACAAATCCCAGACATGGTCCCCCTCCAGGGAACATGGTCTCCATCCTCATGGGGCAGCCTGGGACGATGGAAGGCTCCCTGGGCTGGTGGCTTTCCTTGGACAACCCCACGTCCGTGGCCTCTAATGGGATGTTGAAGAGTTAGCGATCTTTAGAGGATCTTTGGCTGTCAGAGCCAAGGGGGGGCTCATACCAGTGCCAGTCTAAACGCCATCTTCAAGGAGGGAGAGGGGACCTGAATGGGAGGGGACACGTAAGGACCTTCAACCCCATCTGGAGGGGGAAGGAGAAAGGAGTGAGTGTGGAGCGGATATGGCCAAATGTGGTAGTGCCTCGCTGGGTGTGATGTTCTCAGTAATAGCATTCTCTGTAGATTTCATGGTTGAGAATGAAGTCTACTTCCGGGTGCCTGGGTGGCTCAGGGGGTTAGGCATCTGCCTTTGGCTCAGGTCATGATACCAAGGTCCTGGGATGGAGCCCCACCTTGGCTGGGAGTCTGCTTTTCCTTCTGTCCCTCCCCCCACTAGTTCTGTCTCTCTCAAGTAAATAAATAAAATCTTAAAACAACAACAACAAAACCAACAACAAAATCTACTTCAGCCTCTTCATGGACAACGGGAAACCCAGATGGTGGAGGGAGGGCTTCGACCACAGAGAGGCCAGCTGGTGCATAACCCCTGACCTCTCTGACCCCAAGCCCACCCTCTCACCCCGCGTTACTGCCTCCACTTCCCCGTTCTTCCAATGGAGGCCACCACACATCCTGCATGTTCCAAGTCACTGGATGGCCAGCACGGTGATCACCATGCTAGGAGCTGCTGGACAAACAGAGCTGAAATCACACCTCGGGTGTCTGGGCTGTGCCCTTAGCCCCAGAGTCAGCAAGAAGGCTGGCTTGAGCAAATACAAGGGAGGAACCTTGGGGAGACGGCAGCCGCCACGCAACAGGTTCCTTGCAGCGAGGAAACACACACGGGGCCAAAGAGCCCATTTTCGAGCAAGATGCCAGCAGAAACCCCTCCTCCTCCACCTCCTGGTATCTAGTCATGGTTATATTTGGTTCTTTACCTCTAGAATCACTTGTTATCTCTAAAGCCAGAGAGCGTGCCTTGTCTTCTTCTCTCAAGGGAAGGCTCAGATCCCCCTGCCTTCCCCGGCTCTGGGTCTGGACCGTCTCTGACATCCCGTGATCTTCACAGCCTGCCCTGTCTGTGCAGATTTCATGTCTTCCTCCCCAAACTGGACAGTCAGCAGGCCGCACAGGTACCCGAGTAACCGTAGCGGTGCCCTTGAGCTTCCCAGCACTTCAGCCCCCTGCTCATCCTCCACCGCAGCCGCTGTGGCCACTGGCAGAGCCCTGTTACCTGCCCCAGCCATCCAACCCCGACGCCGGAGGATGGAACAGAGGCCAAACGTTTGCAGAAGGCCGTGTAACTGGCCATCTGAATCAGCCCTCAACCCAGGCCCGACCTCAGCAGCTCAAGGACTCTGGCCGAGGGGCCGCTGATGTGCTAACCTGCCCCACCCCCTCCCGCCATGAGCTCCTGTCTCAGGCTCCCTGGACCTGCAGGAGTCAAGTTCAGGCCCACCTGCCCCGTGAGTCCTGCTGGCTTTGGTGGCTGTGTGCGCAGAGTGGAGATATCCAGGCCAGGAGGCAGCGCCGAGCCGCCGCCCGGGTACAAGAGAAACCCATATGAGCCCAGGGAAAGCCCACAGGTCCTTGTGAGAGGAAGGGCGTCCTAAGTGAGCTTCAAGTAGGGGAGTGTGTCCTCTGAACATCCGGCCACCAGAGAGTGGGCGGGCTCCCGGCAGGGCTGGATGGGGAGCGCTGCCAGGCTGGGGAAAAGAGCGGAAAAGCCGGCTGTTGGTGCTTTTCCCAGGATCGTGGAGCGTCTGGCATGGGCAGAGCCCAGGGAGATGTCAGGAACCGCCCAGCGCCGGTGCTTTCTGTGCAGACCGGTCCCACTTCTTGGTTAATGATGTGATAATCCGAGAGAGACAAAGAAGGTCTTCCCATAAACCAAATCCTAAGAACTCAGTGAAATCCAAAGGTCATTTCACATGTGACCAGGGAGTCCTTTTGGCTTCAGTGCGGACTGTGAGTCACCAGCCTGTGGCAGCAAGCGCCATTTCCTAAAGAATGCTGGGCCAGACGCCGGTCAGTCCTGCTCCCGGGCCCCCAGGAACCTCACCGCGTGATCTGGGACAACCCCTTCCCTCTCCGAGTCTTAGTCTCTTCATCAACACAACATAAGGTTGTACTGGGCGACTTCCAGACTCCTCCAGCTGGGAGACCACAGAATCTGACCCTGAACTTGCACAACCCTAACAATGATGCCTCGCCCACCTTACCCTGATCCCAGCCCACGCATCTAGTCTTCCCTCGAAATTTTGATACGTTGCTCATCATGAGTTTTTTGGCTTCAACTTTCATGTTTTTAATTAATAGACTTCATTTTTCTAGAGCAGGTTGTGATTTACATAAGAAATGAGTGCGACATTCCCATAGGATCCCTTCTCTCTGCACAGTTTCTGCTGTTGTTTACACTAATCGCACACTAACGTGGTATGCATGTTACAACTGAAGAACCAGTGCGAGTACGTGAGTGTGAACTGAAGCCCTTCAGGTTTTGCTCTCGGCTTTGCCCATTCTATGAGTTTGGACGGATGGACGAGGACGTGTGTTCACCCCTGTAGTGTGGATCTTACAGGAGAGATCACTCTATGATCTGTCTGTTCATCCCTCCATCTCCCCTGACCTCCAATACCCACCGATTTTTTTATTGTCTTCATAGTTTTGCTTTTTCCAGAATGTCTTAGAGTTTGAATAACACAGAAGGTAGCCTTGTCAGGTTGGTTTCTTTTACCTAGACTGCTAGTTTGCATTTAAAGTTCCTCCATGTCTTTTTCTGGCTTGATGGCTCATTTCCTTTTATGTCTGAACATTCTATTGTCTGGGTGTACCACATTTTATTTATCCATTCACCTACTGAAGGACATCTTTGTTGCTTCCAATTCCTATCTTTTATGAAACTTTAATATGTTGCTCACTGAGGGTTTTTGCATTAATTGTTATTTTTAAAAAATATTTCAATAGGGGCACCTGGGTGGTTCTGTTGGTAAAGCATCTGACTCTTGGTTTCAGCTCAGGTCATGATCTCAGGGTCAGGGGACCAAGCCCGGAGTCGGGCTCTGTGCTCAGCAGGGAAACTGCTTGAGATTCTCTCTCCCTCTGTCCCTCCCCCGACTTGTGCCTGTGTGCTCTCTCTCTCTCTCTCTCTCTTAAATAAATAAGTAAATATTTAGAAATCAAACATGAGCTACATAGAATAAGATATCAAGGGCTAGGGAGAAAAATAAAGCAGGTGAGGGGCATAACAACTGACATCTGGAGGTCAGGGAGGTCTCCCCTGGGAGGATGACCTTGGAACCAGGAGGCAGAGGAGCCCATGAACCCAGCTGGGGAAGGGTGTTCCAGGCCAAGGGGAGAGCAAGGGCCAAGGAAGGGGTGTGGGCAGTTCCGAGAACAACAAGGAGACAGGTGAGCAAGAAGGAAGCAGGAGAAAACAGGGCACGGGGAGCCGGCCCACACAGCAGAGGGCCTGGTAGGCTTCATAAGGTCCTTGGCCTTTTCTGAGTAGTGATTAGAAGGTTTTAAGCAGAGAAGTAAAAAGAAGTGGCTCCAGAGTTTAAAATAATTTCTCTATTAGAAATTCCCCAAGGGTTTCTTGGGTGGCCCAGCCAGTTAAGCATCCTACTTTTGATTTCAGCTCAGGTCATGATTTCAGGGTCATGGGACCAACCCCTACATTGGGCTCCATGGTCAGTGGAGATCTGCTTGAGATTCTCTCTCTCCCTTTCCCACTGCCCTCCCACTTGTACTCAATTTCACTAGAAAGAAAGAGGAAGGAAGGAAGGAAGGAAAAAAAGGAAAGGAAAGAAATTTTCCGCTGGTGGCTCAGATCCCCTCCACCTGTCCCTGAGTCCCAGGAGGCTGTCTATTATGGGATAACTGCTGGGGGAGATCCCCATTCTGTAGGACCCTAGAGCTGAACCACCTGGGAAGGCCTCACTCCAAAGGAAGAGCACAAAGTGACAAACACAAGATGTGCAGAGGGGCCCAGAGAAGTAAGTGGCCTGGAGGCACAAGTTTCCCTACCGGCATCCCAACTGTGCCTTTGACTAGATCATGGGCACTCCTTGGCCCTCTGGCTTCCGCTGGAGTCCAGCCCATGGTGACAGCTGCAGGAGATCCAAGGGGCTGAGGGGAGAATGGCTGAGGTGTTCACTCCCTAGGTAGTGACTGTGTCCCCCCTCCTGAGGGCACAGCTCCTGTCATGGCCCTGCCTACCATCCTGCTCTTGTTGGGTCCTAGTGGCCCCGGGGGCTTGACGATCCCTTTTGGTTTCTTTGCAAAGTTTGCCTTCAGCAGGTTCCCCTAGTCACCCTTCTGAGGGGGTCAGGACCCAGGGCGACACCCACTCTGACTGCTCTGCGGAAAGGGGGAAGCTGGGGAGGGCCAGGAGGGACGGCAAGACGCCAGGCTGGAGACAGGCAAGTGGCTTGCCCAAAGGTTTTGGTGGTGAAGGAAGAGAAGATTGGAAAGTGGTTGTAACACTCTAAACCAGGGAGCCTTCCATTGTGTCCTCACTCATACCTCCCTCCCCGCAGCCAGCCCAGTGAACCATGGAAACTTAATCAGCTTGCTGGCCAGAACCCCACTCTTTCCTAATTATCCACCTTGCTGTTTCTAAGTCTCAGATCCCTCATGGGTGAAATGGAGACAAAAAAACACTTCCCTTGGAGATGCCCTGGGAGCCTCCATCCTGTGGCAGAGGCTCAGAGGACGTTTCCTTTCCAGGTCCAACCGTCAGCCTCCACTCTTTCTGGAAACCTCCCCCCATCAATCCAGCCTGGCAGAATGAGCACTTGCTCTCAAACCTTATGTTGCATCCAGGGTCAGAATCAAGCCACTTCTGACTCGGGAAGCTTTCGACCGTTTTCTCTGATACTGGTGTTCGGTTATTTTCTGTCCATTTCAGACTTTTGCAGGCCAGAAAGCTGTCATCTCC
>ML110999.1:0-16942 GCA_003697995.1 Taxidea taxus jeffersonii | reverse complement strand
CTCCCTCCCTCTCTTCCTCTCAGAAGGAACCTCTGATCCAACTCCTCTAATTTTGCCAGATGAGGAAACTGACACTCAGCCAGGGGAAGAGGCTTGCCCAAGGTCTTAAGTACATCCTGAGTGCCTTTTTTTTAATGGTTTTTGAGCTGTGTGCAAGCACACACACACTGGCACAATCACACGCACATGCTTGCACACTCACTCACACGCACACACATGCACATACCTGTGCACGCTGTATACTCACCCACCCCTACTTCTGTCTCTACATTTATTGACTTGGTCTTCAAGCTGCTTCACCCCATTTGCAAGCATCCCCTACTGGGGTTTTAGGCAAGAACTTAGGGACCGAACCGATGTGTCTCTCTTCAGCCCTGTGCATACAGTGTCCCCATGCTCCAAGGAATCTGAAACGTTAGTTCTCACTTAGCTCTGTCATGGCCCCTGACCCATGGGGCCACCTACCCCACACCTTTCCCTAACACAAGGGCTCTAGGCACCGAAGATAGTCCCAGCAACGACAGGCCTGACCGGGATGACCTTTGGGCAGATCACTGCCCGGAGCATGGATGGGCATGGATTACACCAATGCCCCAGAGTGTGGGTTGCAGACCAACAACCACATCAGTTTCCCCCAGGGGCTAGTGGCACCTGCTGATCCCACCTGACAGGTAAGGGTCACACTGTGTGTCTCGGCACATGCCTAAGCTTGAGCATGACGGGGCCAGATCCAGTCATCCCTGGAGATCTCTCCCTGAGGCAGAGGCCTTGAGACTCACCCCTACCCTGGTGGTTCAGCCCCAACTCAAACATGTACACCTACCCATCTCTTTCTCTTACCTTCCTCAGGCAGAATGCCCCTCCCACCCCAGGTCTTCTGCTGCACTTTAAAGATAATGTTCTTGGAGGCAAAGCCCGTGGCCTTGCACTCTACCCAGGGTCTCCCTGCGACACCGAGCACCAGGCTCATCTGCCAGCTGCCCAGCAACCCATAATACCTGGGACTCCGCCCACATGTCATGCACATGGGCAGGCCGAGCTCCGATCACACCAACCATGGGGTACCAGGGGCCAAGTTCTGCGGCAAACTATTCTAGTGTTCTAGACCCATGAGGAGACTTCATCATTTTTCCGACCAGCAAGCTCTCTTCCACTTTTTTTTTGAGGCAGGAAGGGAGGGTTCTCTCACATGTCCCCTTCCTATGCCCTGGCAAACTCAGGACTTGAGTCTTTGTCTGTCACATGGGGATCGAGACTCACCCACCAGGGGACAGCAAGTTGCCCCTCATGACCTGGACAGTTCTATATCCAGAAATAAACATCATGAAATGGGAATCCCACTCCCACCTCTACTCCAGCCCTTCCTTCCCCACCCTTGCCTGTGGGCTCACTTCCTTCTCTGATGCCATTCACCCAGCTGATGCTCACCCTCCTGCCTCAGGACTCTTGCACAGGCCCTTCCCTCTGCCAGAGACACTCTTGCCCCCTGAAGCATATCAAATACAGGACCAGGAAACAGGGGTCAGTGTAGCAGATGTGGGGACCTGGCTGAGTGTGATGGGGAAGGGGGGCAGCTGTCCAGTGAAATGGCCCCAGGGAAATAAAAGATATGAAACCCCAGGGCCTCTCCTTAAACCTGCTATGTGACTTTAAGGGAGTTCCAGTCCCAATCTGGGCATGTCAAATAAAAGGCTTTGACTCTCTATAGCCCCAGCATCCATCCCCAATCCCCAATCATGGGAAATAATGGGGTGGTGTGTGTGTGTGTGTGTGTGTGTACACATGTATGCATTCCTCCAAGCCCAAATTGGGCCCATTTAACCAGATTCTCCTGCATGCTCTCTTCTTTAATCCTTAGATGTGACCTGCTCAGCAAAACGCCTTGCATTTTCCCTGGGCGCCTGATGGGCATTGGGTCCTCTTGCGGGATCTGATGGCCCATGGCTACCATGCTGAGCTGGGTGTCACCACATGCCCTGCCAAGTGTCTCTCTCACTCCCTGTGTGCCTAGAGCTCCAGGGGATGGAGCAGTCCTTCTCAGAGGGCTTACAGAGTGCCTGGCGGTAGAAGGTGCATCACTCAGGTCCAGATCTGGTGGCTCAGATGACAGATAAAGGATCTGCCCTCTCTCTGGCAAGCCTCGCCTCAGCGGTGTCTTCTAGTGTCACCAAGCTCCACGCAGTGCCCCTGGAATGTGAACCAGACCAGCCGGGAGGTTTCCTGTTGACGCTTGTCCTGGAGAGAGTGTCCTTGCTTAGGCTCTCGGGTTGCACCACAGCTGGGGCGGGATGGCTCAGCAGAAGCTCCTGGTCTCCCAGGCCTGCAGGGCCAGGCCTTGCCCTCCCTTCCACCCACAGCCCAGGACAGAAGGCAGGCTCCCAACAGGCCTCTGGGTCCTTGGCCTTGACCCTGGCCCCTCTTCAGACCCCTCCCCCAGCCCTCTCCCTCCTGCTCTGAGGGCCTGTGGCAGGGGGGATGTTGCACGGGCAGGTGCCCTCCCTGCCTCAGGGGAAGGCCCGGAGCTGGGCAGCGTGTCAAGTCCATCCCAGAACAGACAGGAAGGTGAGACAAAGTGGCTGGCTGTGCTTCTCTTTTCCCGAATCGGGGTGCTGGCTTCTTCCAGTGTCCTGGGGAGGCCTGAACAGAATATGCAGCTTGGCGGCCCGAGGGGCAGCCAAGTCTAGAATGGGCTTTGGAGAGTCCAGCTAACTTCAGGGCCTCCTAAGGCCACTGGCCCGGGCTAGGAATACTCCCCTGCCTTCCAGACCCCAGTGGGACCCATGTCCAGCTGGCTGGGTGATTCAGAAGCCCTCACCCCCTCATATCTGGAAGGGCAAGCTGTACTCCCTGAGCTCCCCGGCCGGCAAGGGGGGAGCCGCCTTCTGAAGAGCTGCGGCCCTGAGGCGCAGGCCAGCCTTCCCACAGCCACCGTCACAGGGTGTGCTGTACTCCCCAGCCAGCCAGCCTCTCCCCTGAGATCAGAGGACAACCCCCCCATTACATTCCTCTGGCCACCTCAACCCTCCCGCTGGCCAGGCTGCGGTGATTTCCCTGGCTTGGCTGTCCCGAGAAGGAGCTCATCTCCCAGAGCAAACATCACACTTGCCAAGCCCAGGGGCCTCCGTCTGTCTGCTTCAAGCCACTCCTGCGGGCCCATGAAGGGACAGGACTGGGATGGGCCCAGGGTCAAAGCTGGGGAGGGCAGCTGATCTCTGTGCACTCACAGAGGACATGTGTGGGAGGGAACACATGGCCCGTGGGCACAAGGCCCTCCTCTCCAGGCCAGGGGAGACCATGCCATGTGACTTCAGCATGGGGCTGCCAGGCAGGGTCATCTGGCTGGAGCAGGGCCCATCCACTCCCAGCTCTCACTCCCATACCTGTAAAATGGGCACGCCAAGGCTGGCTGGCCCGTGGAAGCACTCTCTCTCCCTCCGAGGGGTCTGGCTGACAGAGGCCTGCTCCTGAGTGCTCTGGAGCCCGGATTTCCTTCCAGGTGTGGGTCCAGCAAGATTTGCACCATCTTTTGATGGTTCTCACCTTGTTCTCGTCATCCTGGGCCACTCAGGAAAGGACCATGCCATTGGCACATGGCATGCATGCTGCCACCATGGGCTGCCACTTGTCCTCCTTACCACTGGCGGGGTGGGGGGCAGAGCAGACATCATCCCGTCCCCCATACGCACCCCTGACCCAGGGAGGAGCCCTGGGAGGGGAAGGGGAGTGGCAGAAAATGGAAATGCCTCCTGCTGGTCATTCCACAAGTTATGGCAACCAAAGAACCTGACTTTGTTGAGCACTAAGTATGCGCCAGCCCTTGGGGACACTGAGGCACACAGGACACGGGTCTGGCTCCAAAAGTCTCAGCAGGCAGAGGTGGAGAGAGGAGGCATGAAGAGGGCAAATGTGACCTCCAGCCTAGACAGGTGGAAGAGGGGCTGACCCTTACGTGCGGGCACCACCCCTATAAGCCCCCATGTCGGTGTTGCTCAGGGCGATCCCAGAAGCTTCCTGGAGGATGGATCTTGGGTTTTGAAGAATGGGCAAGAGCCTACAAGGTAGAGGAGGGAGAGAAAGGACAGGGAGGCCCCATGCCTGGGCTGACAAGGGGCTAGAAGGTTCTCGAAGAGCATCCAGCCAGGGGCAGTGAAGAGCTTCTGTGCTGCCCATGTGTGACTCGTAGGTGCTGGGGGTCCCCACAGTCCATCAAGGCACACCCACCGAGGAACACGTGCACAACCCTTGACCCAGGCCTCTACCTTCCAGGAACTGGTTGGGCAAGACAAGACTCACCCCTGGCTTATTTAAAGAACAATCCTTACTAGCAGGGCTCTACGGGTGTGGCCCGTGGGGTCTGAGGGTGCTTCACTCCTCAGGTGACTCTGCTGACCCCTCCACAGGCACGCACATTTACACAGGTTTTCATACCTTTCAGGGGCTCACAGATACTCCCCCACCAGCCCATCCCCGTGGAGGAAACCTGAGAGGGTCCAGCTCCCACATTTTGCAGATAAGGAAACTGAGGCAAAGAAAAAACGAGACTTGCCAGAGATTCATATGAGACAGAGAAGAGCTGGGCCTGGACTCCTGGCTTTTGCCACAGGTACCTGCTGCTCTCCCAGAGATCGCCTACCTGCTCCCAGCCGGTGACATCACGTTCTGGCTCTCAGCCCCCATACACAGTCTCGGTGGGTCTCTGCATCTCCCCACCCCATCCCTGGGAGAGACCCTACCATCCACCTGCTCACTCAGGGCATAACTGGGTGTCCTCCTCACCCCCATTTTCCCTTTCAACAGCCCCCATGGCCAACCACTCAAATCCAGTCCTTTCCTTTATGGCCAAGAGTCCAGGCTTTCCCTCCTCTCCTGCTGGGGCTATTACCACAACCAGAAAAACGTATCTAAAGCACACAAACATGTCACTTTCTGCTTAAAATTTTGCAGAAGTACCCTGTGGCCTTCCAAATTAAGTTCAAGTTCTTGCCGTGGTCTACAAAGCCCCCCATGGCCAGCACTGTCTCCTCAGCAGAGTCCCCTCCTGCCTTGCTTCCACTCCCATCTTTGCACCAGCCAGGCTGGTGTCCCTGCTGGTCTTACTGGTCTGTGGAATCAGATGTGTTTGGGCCAGCTGGGGCAGACTTTGACCCCAAGGTTTGCTTGTATACCCGTTTGTTAATGGATGGAAATTTTGATGGAAATTTTCTCCCAGGGCCCAATCCAGGGCACCTGGGTGGCTCAGCTGGTGAAGCACCTGACACTTGGTTTCAGCGCAGGCCGTGGTCTCAAGAGTCGTGGGATCAAGCGCAGAGTCAGGCTCAGAGCTCAACGCAGAGTCTGCTTGAGATTTTCTCTCCTCTGCTCTCTCTGTCTCAAATAAAAATAAATAAATAAAAACTTCAAAAAAAAATCCACTTTCCATCCATGTTCCCACTCCTGAACTTTTGAAAATCTTTATAGCCCAAGGAATCCTTTGTAAAACTTCCTTCCACCATGGTTTCTTCACAGAGGCTAACCCAAATTTCTACGTATAGATGGTCTTCGAGCCTGCAGTGACAGTCGGGAGAAGGGGTCAGTGTGAGCATTTCTGTATAGCAGCATGCATGGGTCCATTTGCTGATGAAGAAATAGTGAAATTGAGAGGTTCAACCCATAAATTCAGTAGGAGCAAGGGCTTGCCGTTCAAAGTCACAGACAGCCCAGAGTGAAAAGGACAAAGAAGTGCAGCCAACATGTGCCCTTCAGGGGGCGGGTGGGAGCCTGGGTCCCCAGCCCTGCCCCTGCCCCCCCACCGCTGTCCCACAGCCTGGGGTGATGGCACAAAGAAAAAACCCCACAGACATCCCAGAGGAGCCCCGGTCCCCGCTCTCATAACTGGATTTTCAGCTTTCTGCAACAGCGCTTCCTGTGTTAGGTCTGCAATTTGTAGGATCTGATAAAAGACTCATTCAAGGTTCAAAAGGGACCCACCTTTGTAAATAGTTTAAAACTGCAGCTGAGGAAGGGAGGACTCTACAGAACTAAAGCCTACTGGGAAGGGCAGGGGGGGCACACAGAGAGCAGGTGCTTTGCACCAACTGAGTAATGGCCCGCAAAGACAGTGGGTTCTTATCCCCGGAGTCTGCAAGTGTGACCCGGTTTGGGAAAAGGAGCTGTGCAGTGTGACTACATTAAAGACCTTGAGAAAGGTGATCGGGGTAACCATGGGGCCATTTCGGGAAAGAGGCAGAGGGAGACCAGATGCACAGACAGAGAGACCAAGGTGATGGGAAGATGAGGCAGAGTTGAAGATGCTGCCATGAGGATGACCGGGCGGCCGTGGCAGCCCGAGGAATGCGGCAGCCTCCAGCGGCCAGAAGAAACAGGGTGCGGAGGCTCACCAGAGCCTGGGGAGGCAGTGTGGCCCTGTTGACACCTCGATTTTGTTCCAGAGATACTGATTTTGGACTTCTGGCCTCCAGAACGATGAATGAAGAGACTTCTACTGTTTTAAGCCACCACAGTTGTGGTTATTAGTCCTGGAATCTCTGGGAAACGGACCCACCTGGGATCAGATTCTGGCCCATTTTACTCCCAAGGAAACAGACTGAGAGCAGCAGAGAATTACTCAAAGCCACACAGCATGTTAGCCAAGGCCACGGCCAGAGCTGGGTCTCCAGGTTCCTGCGCGGCTATGCCCCCTCCTCCATCTGCCTTGCTCCCTCCTGGCCATGCTGGGACCCTGGCATATCTTCCACTCCTGCCCCGGAGAGCATCCATTTGCAAAGTGATTTTATGCTTCTGTACAGTGGCCCCCGGGTGAGACTGGCTAGTGCCAAATGCTGTCCCTGTGGTCACCGCTGCCCCCGGCCTGGATGTCCACCTGCCATCTGCTCCATAGGCTGGGTTCTGCAGGAGCAGGATCTGAGAGGGAGGCTGGGGTGTCAGATGCTTCTGATGGATCCACATGAATGAAAGAAGCAGGGGGGAGCTGCATCAGGCAGAGGGAGATGGGAGTTGGATTCCGATGCAGGCCTGACAAAGCCTCAGTGGGTCAGTAGGGAGTGGCCCAGACCCAGCTGGGGTGGCCAGGCCCTAACAGCCCCCCATCATGGGCTCACCAGGCATGGGCTGCCCTGGGGAGGCCACGTCTCAGCTGAGGTGGGTCGGGGCACTGAGGCAGACCAGGAAGGAGCAAACGGCTGGAGGCTTTGCACCTGCCGACCACACTCACTGCAGCTGGGCTGTAAGGCCTTCCTTGAAGCAAGGTCTGGGGGTGTATGGCCCACAGCCTAGCATTACCCAGGGCCCTACAAACAAGGGCTGCCTCTCCGCAATGCCCGGAAGGCTTGCCCAACTGCTACCCACCCTGCAGAATGGCCAAGACCCTCCACACTCAGAGTGGGACCTAGGGACAGTAGCCTGGACACCACTCGGGAACTTGTTAGAAATGCGAACTCTGGGGGCGCCTGGGTGGCTCAGTTGGTTGGGCGTCTGCCTTTGGCTCAGGTCATGATCCCAGGGTTCTGGGATCAAGCCCCGAATCAGGCTTCTTGCTCAGCAGGAAGTCTGCTTCTCCCTCTGCCTCTGCTCCTCCCCACCCTCATACATGCTCTTTCTCTCTCAAATAAATAAATAAAATCTTGAAAAAAAAAGAAAGAAAGAAAGAAAAGAAGGAAAGGAAGAAAGAAATGCAGACTCTGTTTTGCCCACCCAGCCCTCCCCCTTCCATTTGCATGACCAGCTCTTCAAGGGCATGGGACCACTCCAGGGGCCAGATCCCGCAGCGGTCCGTTTCTGTACTGTCTTTGTGCTAAGGATGACTTTTCCGAAGAAGAATATGTGATAGAAACTGCGTGGCCCAAGAAGCCTAAAATATTTACCACATACCCTTTTGCAGGAAATATTCTCCAGCTTCTACTTTGGGAAGGCCACCGAGCAGGGAGACACGATGATGTGTCCCCGGGAGCCCTTCTAGGTCTTCAGCCCTTTGGCCACTCCCGCCGACCTCCTTCTCGATCCTGTCTTTCCCGTCTCTTTCCCCTCCTTTCCTCTGTTATTCCTGCTCTCCTTCAGCCTTCTCCTTCTCTGTCTCTGTCTCTCTCTCTTAGTGTTTGTGTGTTTGTGTGAGAGAGACAGAGAGAGAGAGTCTTCCGTGGTACATCTCAAGCTTCCTCCTGTCCCCATCCTTGAGACCTTCTTTGTGTCTGCGTAGCTCTGTCTGTCTCACCCTGCGCCCACACCCCTAGCAACCCTACCCCAAAAGCAACCTAAAGTGGCCCCTTGGAGGTCAGCTGGAGCTGCTGTTAGGAGCACAGCGCCCAGACTTTTCTATCCTCCACCCCGCCATGCCCGCACTGACTACATTAATGCCCCCAGCGCCTGGCGTTCTCTTCTCTGTTCCCTCTGCTCTGAGTGTCTCCTGGCCCCCAGCTTTCCCTTTTCCACAAGCCCTTTAATCTTTGCAGCTTTTTTTCCCAACATCCCTGACTCTCCTGTGAAATGCAAATTAATTAGCATCCAATTACTCGCTGGCTGCTGCATCTAGAGCCTTCTCCTGCTAGGGTCCTGTCCAACACCTCCCTCATCAGCTGGGAACTCAGCCCATCAGGAAGAGGTCCCCCCCCCCCAGGCACTGTCAGCAGCCACCTCATCAGCGGGTTCCAGAAACACAGCCCAGGTGTGGCCACTCTGCCCACCCCGCAGTTGCCAGCCCCATTCTGGGAAGGCCAGGCACGAGACCTGCCCTCTGCCCTCCAGGAGGCAGCATGGAGTGAGGAAACACACCCCACGTGTGTGACAGGTGC
Organism: Taxidea taxus jeffersonii; assembly: GCA_003697995.1. Classification (NCBI taxonomy): domain Eukaryota; kingdom Metazoa; phylum Chordata; class Mammalia; order Carnivora; family Mustelidae; genus Taxidea; species Taxidea taxus. The sequence continues at coordinate 8,159 of ML110999.1, read as the reverse complement.
AACCATGCGCAACCCACCAGGCACGGGGTCAGAACGAGAGCCGCGCCCAAGGACATGGCCTTGTCTTTAAACTTGGATGGGCTGAGTGTAAATGGACTTGGCACTGAGCTGGGGCTGCCCTAAGCCTCTGTACATACTCTGTAGTCATGGAGAGCCAGCATGGTACAGGAGGAAGAGAATGGGGCTCCCCAGGGGGCTTTGGGGCCTTGACCCTTCTGAAACCCAGTTTCCCCATCAGGGAAATGAAGACACTGGGGCTGGCATGGGGGAAAGGAGCCTCTCTGGGCCACTTGCCAGGCATGGCCTAGGCACAACATGGGGGTTCTGGTGAATATTAGCTTTCTCTCCCCACCTTCCCAATTCCAAGGGGGGGCACCTATGATGGATGTGGGTGGAGCTGGATTTCTGGGGGGTGCACCCTGCCCCCTAGGCCCCGACCCCTAGAAGCTCCCCTCAGCCTCCCAGTGCCCACAGCCACTCCGCCAACCCCTACTATTCCAGCCAGTCCTCGAAGGAGTAGAAAGTTCCATCTGCTTCAGCCCACCAACTGGAAGGAGACCCCGCCTCCACCCGCCTGAGTCTGGGTTGCCCAGCTGTGAGAGCCAGACTTCCGCAGTTCATGGGACCGGGGCTCACCCCACAGAGCACGCCCTGATGCCCCAAGCAGCCCCCACCCCACTGTGTCCTGGGATCTTCTGGCTTTAGCAGTCTGCCCCCAGGGCCTGTCTCCCCCAGCCCAGTCCCTTCCAGTCCTGCTACCCCTACTCTGGCTGGCTGGGGGCGGCCACACCTCTTCCCAGCTCTGGTCACTTCCATCCAGACTGAGGGCCATTCCCAACCCCCATCTCTCTAATGCTTTTGGCTCCCGTGAGACCGGCACACTCCGAGTGATCCACTGGTTATCACTGATATTTCTAAGTGGTCTAAGTGGGCGTGAACATGGTCTGTTTCTCTAGCAGACTGTAAGTACCCCTGAAGGAGACGACCATACCAGACCAAGACCAAGAGTACCAGGTACAGTGCTGGGGCTGTGGCAGAGCAGCGGGGTGAATGGACTGGCCCCAGACGGGCAGATGTGTTTGGTGAAGTCTGGGTATACAGCAGGGCCGAGAAGGAATGAGGGGTCATCAAGCAGCCGCTTGTGCTAGCACAGATGCTAAGGATCCCGTCCAGTACAGTTGTCATTTATTGCTCACCATGGTCTTGTAAGGGACATGCTGTTCTCTCCGGAGATCTGAGCCTGGCAGAGCTTAAACAGCTAATCTACGGTTAGATGACTACATGGGGATGGGACCCAGCCTGTCCCAGACCGGCCTCCGGAGTTCAAGCCCCTCTGGCCGGCCAGATTGCTCAGAACCCTCTGCCCTCTCTCTCCCTCCAGCTCGGATCAGCAAACGCAGGCCGGTGGGCTCAGCCCACTGCTCTACGGTTGGTCTTGGGAGCTCTGATGGCCTTTTTTCTCCCTTTTCTGGCCAGCCCTTTGGGGCTGGAGCTGGAAATCTACAGCCCAGGGAGGCCTGAGCTGTCCTGCATCTGGGACACAGGTTGGGCACACAGGCCCAGCCAGCCGCCAGGCCAGGGAGAGCCTATGACCCTGCCTGTGGGAACCGGTGACTTTCCCATGGGCTCTCATCCACCAGGTGCAAGCAGCTGCTGCTAGGGTGGGCTTCTTCGTCCAGTGACTGTGGAGCTAGAAGGCCCTTGGAGACCACCTTGCCCAACCCTGTCGTTTTATAAGGACATGGAGCCCGGGGGAGGAAGGCGGTTTGCCCCAGACTTCAACCAAGCCAGGTCTGAGAACCAGGTGCCTTGAGTCACAGGTCAGGGCTCGTCCTGCCACTCCCACCTCAGTTTCCCAAATGTGCAGAGACAATTGGGGCTCCGGGGCCCCTCCAAGAAGCCTGGCTCTCTAATTCCTTCAGGAAGCTACATTCCCCATTTCTCCCCTCAAGAGCCAAGCCAGAAAGAGCAGGTCAGCCCCCAGGCTCTAAGACAGGCTGGTGAGTCCCATCATCTTTCCGGGAGAAAGGCAGGAGGTGAGTGAGCTCTGGCTCAGCACGTGGGCCTCCAGATACGTTGGCTGAATCCGTGGAGGAGAGGGGCTTTCGAGGCTGAGGTAAGAGGCAGGCCCAAGGGGCAGGAGGCAGAGGCCTCAGAGGAGGGAGAAGGCCCCATGGATGGTCTAGACATTCTGTTACAGTGTGGGGACTCTGAAGGCATGGCTGCCCCTTGTCCCTGAGCTCCAGGGAATTCCCCAGGTGCTCTCACAGTGAACAAAGCCCACATTTCCCAAGATGGTTGTTGAGACACTGCCCCCGGCTGCAAGGAGACAGCCCCTTTCCCACACCCCGCTCAGCCCCTGGCCCTCAGAAATGGCTGCCTACACACCATCTCAGTGGGATCTTGCCAGGAGGTGTGTCTCTGTTGGCATGCAGTCACCTGGCTCTCCTCTTCAGAGTGGGCCTCCTCCATTCCCTGACAGAAAGGTCACTGCATCCAGCGAAGTGTCTGTGGGCTGGGTAAGCTCAGCAAGTATCTGCTGTGTGGTCCAGGCCCTGCCGCCTGGCTGCCCAGCGTTGACTCTCTGGTGGCTCCTCAAAAGCCCCACCCAGCTTCGCTCCCTCCTTCTGTCAGCCCTCTGTGCGTGGCTGGGGGAGTCCGGACAGGACCCCTGACCAGGAATGAGACAGGTCCTACTCCTGAGGGGCTCACAGTTGTGAGAGCAGAGAAAGCAAGAGTATAACTCACTGCAACACAAGCTAGAAGGTGGTTGCTCCTGCACAGCTGAGGGGGCTGTGAAACCCAGACGGGCTTCCTAGAAGGGGAGGCATCCACAATCACGCTTGAGGAGTAGCTAAGGTAGAGCCATGAGGCCCAGAGCCAGGCAAGAGCATGAGGTATCCTGAAGGTCTTGGGTGCACAAGGATTTTGGCTGAGGGACCATCAGAGAAGCAGGAAGCCAAGGATGAGGCACTCAGGTGGCGTGGTGAGGAGCCAAGGGAAGGCTCTGGAAGGCCCTGGGAAGGGCAAGATGTCAGGAAGTCGTGTGGCCAGCTTTTGAAAAATAAACCACTATGGGTCTACTGTCAAGAATTGTTGGGGGGAACAGAAGCAAGGGCCGGGAGACCAGTGAGGAGGGGACCACAATGGCCCCGGGGGAGCCAAGGACCCAGGGTGATGATTGGAAGGGAGCAGCTGAGTATGAGGACTCCAGGGATATTTAGAAGGTGGAATTGACAGAATTAGTTTAGATGGTGGATGTGGGCCAAGTGGGAGGGGACAAAGGTGTATAGGAAGGGCCCATAGGGGGCCTGCACTGCTGCCTTGGGTGCCTGGATGTCCGGCAGCATCATGACCCTGTAGGAGTGGTTTGAGTCTTGAGTTTGCCTGGGAGTCTTGAGGTGGTAGGGGACATTGTGGAGGGGTTGGATAGTGACAGCAGGAGGGGCAGGGCCATGGGTAGGAGCCCACCCTTCCCATCCCCAGACTGCTCACGCTGTCACCTCCCCTGGCTTTTCTGTCTCCCCCCACACACACCCCGGAACTCCTGACACCTACCATGGGGTCTGAGTCCCCACTGTGTCCCGCAGAGAACCAAACACTGTGCTGGACACGTGGGGACTGAACAAACCACACCAAATCCCTGATGGCCAGCCCTGCCCCACACACCCTGCTCATCCTGCCCCCCGGGGACCCGAGGTGGGGGAAGGGGAGAGAGCCATGACCCAGAGATGGAAAATATTCCTGGTACTGTTCTAAGGCCACAGTCTGTGGTTGTGGAAGGAAGCGAAGTGGGGTTGGGAGATGGGGAGGAGAGGTTAACAAGATTAAAAAAGCCATAATGAGACCGCAGCACAAACCCTACAATTATGTTCCCAAATTTAATCAAAACAGCTTCCCGCACTGGGCAGTACGTAGCTCACAGGCCCGCTGTCAGGTTCGGCTTCCCAGGACCGTCCCTTGAGATGCGGCGGACCCCAGAGCCTTTGGGCAGCACAGAGCAAGGCAGGGTCTATCCACCACCGCAGCCCCCGTCCCTGCTTGAGCTGGGCTTGGGGGCTTGACCACGTCTCCAGGGCAGCCCTTCCTCCTCCTCCCTTCCCCACTCCTCTACGTCAGCTCTGCTTCTCTACCCTGCAAGCCAAGCCCCCTTTCTCCTGCCCCTGCGGGGGACCCTCCCTGTGGCCCTGGCACCAGCTGTGGCCAGGGGCTCCCTCATGCAGGGCCCCTCATGCTCCCCCAGGGATGGCTGCTTTCTTAGTCCCACCCCACCAACAGCTCTGAACCCACTGTGAGATCTGGTCTTGCCTTCTTGAGAGCAGAGGCTTTTTTTCCCCTCTGGGTGGTTTTGGTCTCCCCTGGCCCACATAGGTCACTACTTATGGCAGGGGGTTAGAGTACCCGGGATCTGAATGCTCCACTCCATTTCCCAGACTCCAATGTGGAAGGTTGAGGCCATGTGACTAGTTCTAGCCAATGGCCCGTGGCTTCCAGATCCAAGCGTGAAACCAGCATTTCTTCCCCTTGTCCTGGTAGCTTAGACTATGTGTGTTCTGACTGGTTCCTGCAAGAGGAAGAAGGCTACCTAACCCACGTGGGACCTGCCTGAGTGAGAAATCACCCATTCTTGTGTTAAGGCACAAAGATGCCAGGATCGCTGTGTACATTGAGCAAGTCTCTTAACCTCTCTGGGCCTCCGCTTTCTCCTCGTCTGTCATGGGGCAGGGTTGGATGAAAAGGTGTCATTCACTAGAACAAGAAATGCAGAAGGATCAGGCTTATGGGGAGAGATCCGTGATCCAGGCAGGACCTGACGAGTGTGAGATGTGGCTAGGGCATTCTGTAGAGGTGGGGATCGGCGGCAATAGGTAAGCTGGTGGTTGAAATCCAGCTGGTGGATGAGGCTGCTGGGGAAAGGTAGACATACAGAAAAGTAAGAATAGAATGCTCTTTGTAAAGAAGGCAAAGATGCTCAAGGCCAATGAGATGAAGTAACTTGCCCAGGGTTACGTAGCACGTCATACCACAGGCTAAGCTAGAACCCGGAATGCTTGCCTCTGATTCCAGGGCCCATCCATGTCCAACACAGAGAAGCTGGGAGACTGGGGGTGGGGAGGTGAGCCTACCAGGAAGGCTGGGATGTCAATCACCTGTGTATTTCTGGTCAGTTCTCCAGAAGACAGTTTCCCATCTGTAGAACAAAAATACGGAGCCAATGATTGTTGTATAGGGCCTTCCAATTTACAAACCAGCTTCATCCGGCTTTTAAAGTGTCCCTTTAAGGAAGGCAGGCTACCCAGATACAGGAACTCTCAGAGAGTGGTTTATCAGAGGCAACACTGGGTCTAATCCCCTCCATGCAGGAAGCATGGAACACAGCCCACCGACCCACCCATTCTCTCTTTCCCTTTCTCTTATTTACCTTCCCCAAGCCCCTCTGTTCCTTCCAAATGACACATGATGCCCACTGTTGTGAGCCAGTGGTGTCCCTTCTTTACCGAAAGTGACTGCATGTTTCCTGGAATCTGGTTGATGGATCTGGGACAGTGGGAAGATGATGGGGACCACCTTGAGGAATAAGGGGACAATGCGTTTCCTTGGTCTCATCAGCAAGGGAAAGGGATAGCTCAAGGATGCTGTGAGACTATGATTTACAATAAGAAATATATGTCTGGTCTTCATCTGTTTCTGGCACAAAGTTTCTAAAGCCATTATAATCTCCTAAGTGAGGAGAACCATAAAGGTATCTTTTGTTATGTTAATGAGGTGACTTGTGAAAATGGAAAGGACCTAGGGAAGCTAAGATTGAGAACCTGTTGCCACAGGACCCAACCATGAGATGAGATGGACCTCCATGGAAGGGAGAGGGGCTGGAGGTCAAACTCATTGCCAATGGCTGAGGAGTTGATCAATATTGCCTACGTAATGCAGCTTCCATGGAAACCCAAAAGGTGGGGGTTCAGAGAGTTTCCGGGTTGGTGACCATACGGAGAATTGGGAGGGTGGTGTGGTCAGAGGACATAGAAGCTCTGAGCCCTTCCCCACACCCTGCCCTGTGCATCTCTTCCATCTGGCTGTTCCTGAGTTATGTAACCTAGCAAGGAAGATGTTTCTCTGAGTTCTGGGAGCCCCTTCTAGCAAATTAATCAAACCCAAGGAGAGGGTCACGAGAACTTCTGATTTATAGCTGGTTGATCAGAAGCCCCGGGTGACAGCCTGGACTTGTCACTGGTGTGTGAGGTGGAGGGTGGGGACAAGTTTTGCAGGATAGAGCCCTCCACCTGTAGGATCTTGATACTATCTCCAGGTAGTGTCAGAATCGAGTGGAATTGTAGGACCTCACCCCCAGCTGGCATTGGGGAATTGCTTGGTGGGAGAGAAAAGCCCACACGTTAGAATTGGTATCAGAGTTGGAGCTGTTGGCCCAGGACCAGGCACAGCCCGGGGTAAAGGGGGTCTGGGCCCAAACACGGAGTTTAGATTCTTAGCTATTTCTGGGCTTTCTGTAAAGGAGCAGAGAGGGGTGGCTCTTCTCTGAAACAACACCAAGGACTTAGGATATGTTGTCAGGAAGCTTTTCTATAGGAGATTATTCTAGGAACAATCAAAGAGAAGGACTCCAATCCATTCCAACCATCCATGCCATCCACACATTCGACAGATACTGGTTGAAGGTACACCCCATCCCCACCCCCAAGGGCTGACCGTAGAGGAGGAAGGAGACAACAGGGAAAGCCGAATGCCACATTTCCACCTCGAAGCCCCAAAGTCAAGGCCTGACCCAACACTTTCTGACTGGGTGGACTCGAGCTAGGCCTCTCTGAACCTCATTTTCAAAACAGAGCTAATAATACCATTCAACTTCCCTAACTTCTGGGGTGATTTTAAAAATCAAAAGAGACCTTCTTTGACAAAGTGTGTGTAGATTGTTTTTAAGAAGATAAAATAAGCACTTGATTTCCTGAGATACAAGGTAAATAGCCATAAGCGTTACTGAAGAGCCCCAGATAAGAGGCTCTGAGAGAAAGGTGAGAGAGAGAGAGAGAGCGAGCACGCGAGCAGCTGGGACAGTGGCAAGGCTAAGGAAAGAGGTAAGACTTTGCCGTTAAAGGGAGGGTCCAATCCCAACAGGCAGAAGCAGCAGAGAGAGTATGTTCCAACAGAGAACAGAGACAGCAAATGTACAGAGGCCAGAAATAATAGAACTTTCCATTACAAAATGCCATGTGGATTTGTGGGGGGCCCGTGGGAGAGAGCCTTGCAGGCGTGCCTGGGAAGATAAGAGAGTGCCTTGAAGACTAAGCAGAGGTATTCGCACTTGATTCGGTAGAGTAGTGGTGGGAAGGGGAGCACAGTCATTCTCAGCGTGGTCTTTGGGCCAACAGCAGCAGCTGCACTTGGGAACTTGTTAGAGACACAAATGCTAGGGCCCCAGCTCAGGTCTATTGAAGCAGAGACTCTGGGAGTGGGCCCAGGAATCTGGGTTCTATCACAGACTCCAGGGAATGCTGGCGTCCGCCCAAGGGTGAGGCCACTGTCTATCTGCCCCTTGCCCTGTCCCCGGGCCCTGCCAGCTTCCATCCACTGCCATCAGAATCCCTTCCACTGTGAGCTATCTGTGGCCACGGGATCCTGCCCCACCCAGGCACGGAAAGACCAGGAGTGCCTGGAATTAACATCCCCGAGAGAAGCTGGCGGGTGATGGTCCACAGAAAGAAGAGCAATAATGCCCAGCTCACTGCTCCCCATCAGGCAGTGTGGCTCAGAGCTAGAGGCTAATGTCTGGCAGGATGGAGCCTCGGGGCCCGCAGTGGTCACCACCCCCATCTATGCTGGGTGCCTTGCCCCTCTGAGGCTGCTTCTCCACTCCCTGCTGGTGGCTTCGGGATGCCACCCCAGTGAACACAGCTGCCAAGGACTCCACTTGGGCAGGAACCTGAAGCAAAGTCATCTGTGTATGTGTGTCCACGTGTGCATGTGTGAGTGCATGTGCATGCACACCAGCCTGGTATCGGGGCCAGGCAGGAGGTGGGGACTGCTGAGTGCTTGGGCCAGAGAACGGGACCCTGGCCAAGGAGGCAGCGTGATCTGGAGATCATTTGCAGGAGCAGAGAGCCCTGGAAAGATACTCGCAGGAACGAGGTGGGCAACGGAGGAGA
>RCUC01165778.1:0-50905 GCA_003697995.1 Taxidea taxus jeffersonii | reverse complement strand
TTGTTTTTTTGGTTTCTTTTTCATTGATTTCTGCTTTGATCTTTATTATTTCTCTTCTCCTGCTGGGTTTAGGCTTTCTTTGTTGTTCTCTCTCGAGCTCCTTAAGGTGTAGGGTTAGGTTGTGTATTTGAGACCTTTCCTGTTTCTTGAGATAGGCTTGTATCGCTATATATTTTCCTCTCAGGACTGCCTTTGTTGTGTCCCACAGATTTTGGACCGTTGTGTTTTCATTATCATTTGTTTCCATGTTTTTTTTCAATTCTTCTTTAATTTCCTGGTTGACTCATTCATTTTTTAGAAGGATGCTGTTGAGTCTCCATGTATTTGTGCTCTTTCCAAATTTCCTCTTGTGATTGAGTTCTAGCTTCAGAGCATTGTGGTCTGAAAATATGCAGGGAATGATCCCAATCTTTTGATACCTGTTGAGACCTGATTTATGACCCAGGATGTGATCTATTCTGGAGAATGTTCCATGGGTACTAGAGAAGAATGTGTATTCTGTTGCTTTGGGGTAGAATGTTCTGAATATATCTGTGATGTCCATCTCGTCCAGTGTGTCATTTAAGACCTTTATTTCCTTGTTGAACTTTTGGTTGGATGATCTGTCCATTTCAGTGAGGGGTGTGTTAAAGTCTCCAACTATTATTGTATTCTTGTCAATGTGTTTCTTTGATTTTGTTATTAATTGGTTTATATAGTTGGCTGCTCCCATGTTAGGGGCATAGATATTTAAAATTGTTAGATCTTCTTGTTGGACAGACCCTCTGAGTATGATATAGTGTCCTTCCTCATCTCTTATTATAGTCTTTGGCTTAAAATCTAATTGATCTGATATAAGGATTGCCACCCCAGCTTTCTTCTGATGTCCATTAGCATGGTAAATTGTTTTCCACCCCCTCACTTTCAATCTGGAGGTATCTTCAGGTCTAAAATGAGTTTCTTGTAGGCAGCATATTGATGGGTTTTGTTTTTTTATCCATTCTGAAACCCTGTGTCTTTTGATTGGGGCATTTAGCCCATTTACATTCAGGGTAACTATTGAGAGATATGAATTTAGTGCCATTGTATTGCCTGTATGGTGATTGTTACTGTATAATGTCTCTGTTCCTTTCTGATAATACTTTTAGGGTCTCTCTTTGCTTAGAGGACCCCTTTCAATATTTCCTGTAGAGCTGGTTTGGTGTTTGAAAATTCTTTCAGTTTTTGTTTGTCCTGGAAGCTTTTTATCTCTCCTTCTATTTTCAACGATAACCTAGCTGGATAAAGTATTCTTGGCTGCATGTTTTTCTCGTTTAGTGCTCTGAATATATCATGCCAGTTCTTTCTGGCCTGCCAGGTCTCTGTGGATAAGTCTGCTGCCAATCTAATATTTTTACCATTGTATGATACAGACTTCTTGTCCCGTGCTGCTTTCAGGATTTTCTCTTTGTCGCTAAGACTTGCAAATTTTACTATTAGATGGCAGGGTGTGGGCCAATTCCTATTGGTTTTGAGGGGTGTTCTCTGCACCTCCTGGATTTTGATGCTTGTTCCCCTTGCTATATTAGGGAAATTCTCTACAATAATCCTCTCCAGTATACCTTCTGCTCCTATTTCTCTTTCTTCTTCTTCTGGAATCCCAATTATTCTAATGTTGTTTCGTCTTATGGCATCACTTATCTCTCGAATTCTCCCCTCGTGGTCCAGTAGTTGTTTGTCTCTCTTTTGCTCAGCTTCTTTATTCTCTGTCATTTGGTCTTCTATATCACTAATTCTGTCTTCTGCCTCATTTATTCTAGCAGTAAGAGCCTCCATTTTTGATTGCACCTCATTAATAGCTTTTTTATTTCAACTTGATTAGACTTTAGTTCTTTTATTTCTCCAGAAAGGGCTTTTATTTCTCCTGACAGGGTTTCTCTAATATCTTCCATGCCTTTTTCGAGCCCGGCTAGAACCTTGAGAATCGTCATCCTGAATTCCAGATCTGACATATTACCAATGTCTGTATTGATTAGGTCTCTAGCCTTCGGTCCTGTCTCCTGCTCTTTTTTTTGTGGTGAGTTTTTCCGCCTTGTAAGAATCTGCTGTTCTCCTTGTTAAGTGAACTTGGTCTTGGCTGGATTTCTTTGATCTTCTGGGGGAGGGGCCTGTTGTAGTGATTCTCAAGTGTCTTTGCCCCAGGCGGAATTGCACTGCCCTTACCAGGGGCCGGGCTAAGTAATCCTCTCAGGTTCGCTTTCGGGAGCTCTTGTTCCCTGAACACTTTCCGTAGAGTTCCGGAGGACGGGAATGAAAATGGCGGCCTCCAAATCTCCGGTTCAGAGGAGCCGAGAGCTAGGGGCCCCAGTGCACCCCAGCTAGGGTCTTCAGTGCACCTTCATAGAAAAGCGTTTAATCACTCCCATCTCCCCAGCCTCCGTTTGCGCTCGGAGACCGTGCGCGCCCGGAGACCGCGCTCGGAGAAAATCGTGCGTAATCAGTCCCCCTCTCACGGGCTTCTGGGAGCACTCCGAGCTCACCCAGCCTGTGACCAAGTATCTCTGTCTCTGGCAGAGTCCCACCTGGAGTCTCCGAACCCTGTAGATCCCTGAGCTCTCCCGGGTCGGAGTCTCCCCGGATCTTGTGGGGACCCCTCGCACAGAGCACCGGCCCATGCCACAGAGCACCGGTCCGTGTCACAGACCACTAGGAAACCTTGGCTCTGTCTCCGCAGCCGGCTTCCCCGCTCTAATACCTGTGAGCTCTGCGACAACCAGACACCCCCGATCCTTCTGTGACCCCGTGGGACCTGAGTCCACGTTGTCCCCGTGAGGTCTTCACCCCACTTTAGCCTCTGGAGCGATGTCCCTCCGTGGAGCAGACTTTTCAAAGTCCTGATTTTGTGCTCCGCCGCTTGCCGGGATCCGGCCCCTCCCCCTGGGGTCTATCTTCCCGTCGCGTTGGATTCACTTCTCCGCTGGTCCTACCTTTTAGAAAGTGGTCGATTTTCTGTTTCTAGAATTGTTGTTTTTCTTCTCTTCGATCTCCTATTGGATTCATAGGTGTTCGGAATGGTTTGATAGGCTATCTAGCTGATCTCCTGCTGTCTGATGTCGTCTCAGCCTGCTACTTCTCTGCTATCTTGACTCCTCCCCCCAAGATAATTCACTTTTATCTAAGAGTGATCCAAGGAACTATGGGACCTGTCCAATAATTCATCCAAGGACAAGGAATAGATTGTTTGATAGAGCAAGTTTAGTGAGAAGGAGTGGTGGGAAATAATAAATTTGCTTATAACTATCCTATTAAGCTCAGCTCATTCAGCTATTGCATTAAAATTAGATGAATTCAAATTCAAGGTAAAAAAGTATTAAATAAAACCAAGGAGGGTATTTCATATTAATGAAATGAAGAACTCTATAACAAGGTAACTCTTTTCCGTATCCCTCCTGTTCTTTTTCCATCCACCCACTTAGGAGACTGTTTTCCCTCCCTTCCCTGAGCCTCCAACCTGCCTCATACTTAACAATCTATAAATGTGATTTGGGTTTCAGCTCCCTTCTTCTGTCCTCTTGTGGTCAGAAGTCCCTCCATCTCTATAGATCCTCCAAGAATTGAAGGGTGGCTCCATCAATGCATTTGTGATTTTGAGCAAATTACCTACCCTCACTAAATTTCAATTTATCATCTGTAAAATGCAGCTAGAAGTTCCTTTCTCGAGGTTTAAATAAAATAGTGCTTATAGATTGCTTAACATGGTATCTGGCACATAATAATAAATGGTAGTTATCAGTAAAACAAGGTTAGTAATAAGAAAAATCTATATTGCCATTTCATCTTCTTTCAAGAGCAGAGAGTAAGACTTCTCTGTGATATGTGCCAATCTAGCATATATAGAAATTCAAGATATGTTGCCTGATGACTGTGACTGTAATGACAATGAAATGGTAAGAACAGCAGCAGTGATTCACAAGATACCACAGAAATGTTGCACCTAAAAGCAGGTGGCCCAGGAAAAAGACCGCTGTGGGTAATGGAGCCTGGTAGATTATTACAAGGAATTGACAATAGCAGGCAGATTAGGTTGAGATACTATAATTGGAGATTTGGGTGGCTCAAGTCCAGCAAAAATCCCATGCAGCCTTCAGAGCTAAACCAAATATACAAAGAGAATATTTGATGAATATCCTCTGTGTGTAACACTCAGTTAGGCCTTGCAGATCACCTTGTGTTTTTTTTTTAAAGCTGTTTTTATACATCATGTCCCATCATATTTAAATATGAAAGACAGCAATAAATCTTTTTAATCTAAGCTCAGCACCATCACATAATGTCAGAAACATTAAAAGAAAATGCAAATATCTAAAGGCTGAGGGAATTGTAATTTGGAGTAAGCAATGGGTTCTATAAAACAAATTGCTTCTGACAAAACCAATTGCAGTTTTGATAGAATTATGAAATCATTCCCTTATGGGACAGCAGTTATATTTGAACATTATCGAATCATTTGCCAATTCCTCATGCAATTTTAAATAACTCAGATTAGACTTAAACATGAGCAATCACAAATGGAATGAGTCAATGAAAACTGGCTGAGGGTCTGTAGATAACGAGGTCATGGTAATAATATGTGAAGCTCCAAGTGGGGTTTGAGTGGGATTGCTCATTGCATGTTTAATATCTTGATTAATAGAGTGGGTGATGGAATAGCAATATGAAAGGTTGCATTAGGTTCTTTTCAGGAGAGTGGTTGGATATAAAGAAAAAAGAACAATGGAAAGAGAGACTCATAGAAATTAAAAATTGCAGCAGAAAATGAAAAGCTGCCCTTTCGGTTGTAAAGTTCATTGTAAATAATGTGATAGAACGTATTCTGATACACAGGGTTTATTAAGAATATCTGCCTAAGTAGCAATTGAATAATGACAGGCAGGAAATTTGAAATAAATTAGTGATGACAATTTCTCTGCATCCTAACCCTCTCAACCAAAAGGGTCCAATGTATATGCAGATGCCCATGTACTTTGTAAAATGGGGGAAATTAGGAACTAGACATTAAAATATTAACTGACTGACAATAACATTATAAAATAAAGGCTCTATAGAAGTTGATTGATAAACCTGGATTTAACTTTCCAAAGAAACTGCTTGCTTGCTTGCTTGCTTGCTTTCTGCTTTTTCCCTTTCTTCCTTATTTCCTCCCTTCCTCCCTCCCTTCCTTTCTTTCTTCCTATAATTTCTGCATCACTTTATTGATCACCTGGGTCATATCTGGTCCAATGTTGGAAGAGACTTTCCAGGGCATGAACACCAGTTGGCAAAATTCATTTGTGTCCATCAGGCAGGGTAAACAACACACCCACCTTTTCTCCCAGCCACTTCTCGTCATCAATCTAGAATTCCTTTTGTTATTCTGCCTCAGTTTACAACAGTGTTTTCTTGTTTATTTGTCTGGGTAACAATTTTAAAAAATTAAGTATCAGAGATACTGGATTAGAATTGAGCATTGGAACATTTTAGGGGAAAATAGTGACCAAAAAAAGTCCAATAAATGCAGGATCTATATTGCAGAAGAGCTCTCTGAGATATCTGGTTTTACAAATTTGGACATATTTCCTTATAGACAAAGTTGGGGAAATATGCTTGAATATTGAAAATAGACTAAATGTGTGCTAATAATATCACCCATCAAAATCATGATTTGATTACATTATAACTTTTTTCTATTTTTTTAAAGATTTTATTTATTTATTTGACAGAGAGAGAGATCACAAGTAGGCAGAGAGGCAGAAAGAGAGAGAGGGGGAAGCAGGCTCCCTGCTGAGCAGAGACCCTGATGTGGGGCTTAATCCCAGGACCCTGGGACCATGACCTGAGCTGAAGGCAGAGGCTTTAACCCACTGAGCCACCCAGGTGCCCCAACATTATAATTTTTGACCTGGAAAAAAACCCTTAAAGATCTGCAGTTTATAAATGAGAAATTGAAGTGCAAAGAGATTTAGTAACTTTCTCAGAGTGACATAGCCATTTTAAGGTGGAGTATCCCCTCTGCTCCAGTGCTTTCCACTCTGCCACAACTGGCCTCTGAGTAAATGTCGATGTAACTGGCTATGACTTATCTCTCTCCTTGATGAGGACTGGGTCTCCAGCTCAACTCTGGGAGCCCAGCTGTTTTGCTACTTAGGTTCAAATCCTGACTCTACCCTTTACTAGTGGTGTGACCTTATTCTCTCTGTTTCCTAATCTGTAAAATGGGCATCATAATAATACCTGCCTCATGGTGTTATTGAAAAGATCCAATTAGTTAGCTTGTGTCAAATGCCTAGCACAGTTTTCTGGCACATGGTAAATGTCAAATAAATGCCATTATTATTATGTTTGTGATTAAAAATCTAGATTTCATGCTGCTAAGTTTAATATAAAACATCATAGAGTTTTTTGAGAAGTGTTCTTGGAATTTATGAACAAAGGAACAATTTACTTTCCAATGAAGTTGTGTCATTTAGTATGTCCCAAATACACTTTTGTATTATGAAATTATACTTTTATACGTTTTACTGCATTATTTTACTTGGGAAAGTATCATAAAGATATTCCAAGTTATTTTTAGCTGGGAAACTTTGTATTTATTTTCTTCATAATTCACATTGAAATGCCTGTAAAAGTAGTCTATAATCATCATTGCCTAAGTCAGGTATATGTTCTAAGGGAAGAACTTCAAAGCTTCATGGAGGATTGAAGATACACATACACAAACACATTAGTGTGTATATATATATATATATATGAAATAATATGTCAAAATATACATGTATATTTTGACATATTATTTCACTTTCATCCCTGTGATTTAAGAAAAAGCAAGAATCTTTTACTTAAATCAGATGATAATTCAATAAATTGGTCAAGAGCCAATTTAAGTCCAAAACAGTACTTAGCAACAACAAAAAACTCTTATGGAGTTTTCTTATTCCCTTTGGTATCTAATGTGGTCTGTTTTGCACATTTTCTGAGAGAAGGAAAGTGTTTTTGTTGGGTGCCTGTGTGGCTCAGTGGGTTAAGCTTTCGCCTTCAGTTCAGGTCATGATCTCAGGGTCCTGGGATTAAGGCCCACATCTCCCCCTCTCTCTCTGTCTGCCTCTCTGCCTATTTGTGATCTCTTTCTTTCTGTCAAATAAATAAATAAAATCTTTAAATAAATAAATAAAGTGTTTTGTTATGGAGAATTTCAAACATGCAGGATAAGGTAACAAAGTTGCTCATACCCACCCCTAGGGAGAGCAATTTACCAGCCCTTGGCCAGCCTCCTTTAACCTGTATACCTTCTCCAGTGGCAAACTGGGATCAGTTCATACCTCTTCAAGAGTGAATTGTAAACAACTTTTTGCCACACCAAGTTCTGTCTCACAGCTTGATAGCTTGATATCTGTCATGGTGTGAGTATTTTGTACCAGGACAATCAGAGATGATACAAATGCTACAAATTAGGCCTCCTCGAAACCTACCTCCAAGCCAACATTTACCAGCACACCACTAACCTTTTCACTTTTTCCTCCCATATTGTTGTGAAACAAGTTCCAGACATGATATTACTTCATTTATAAATATTTCAGCCCCCAAAGAAGAGGACTCTTCTTATTTAAACATAATCAACATAACCATAAACCATAAACATAACATACTATATAACATTAATAGTAATTCTTGAATATCAAATTGCCCATCAGTGATCAAATTTTTAGTTATCTTTTTTAATGTTTGTTTGAATTAGGATTCCCCCAGTTGTAATTGGTAGATAAGTCTTAAGAGATCTATCTTAAGATATATAGATTCTACCTCCATTTTCTTTCTTTTCTGCTTTGCAATTTGTTGAAGACACCAATTTGTTTCTCAGGTAATTCCCTGCAGTGTGGATTTTGCTGTTGTATTCCTATAGTGTTATACATGTTTATTTGTCCTTTGAATAGTGTTGTACATGTTTATTTGTCCTGTAAATTGGTTGTTGGATCCAGAGTTTTAATCAGAGTTTTAACAGACTGCTTCATACAGTGGTGTGTTATTTCATTCAGAGTACATAATATTTGGGGATCTCTACTTTGGTGATATTGTCAGCTGGTGATGATCACTACCAAATCTGTTACTCATTATGGGTTCAAATGCTGCTGTTCTAATTCATTACAGAATACTTCTATAAATAGATTTCTCCCTTCCTCTTCTTCTTAGTAAGCTAGGAGTAGTTTCTATAAAAAAGGCAGGACAAGTGTTTGAATCCTTCCTTATTTAATAGTTTTCAAACTGTATTCTGAACATTCACATTATACCACTTTGCTTTTATGACTTATATTAGTACTGTTTTTGCTAATTCAGAGAAATCTGATGAGGACTTTTGCTTTTACGAAGAAAGGCATTTGTTTTGCAGCGAGCCATTACAGCAGCAGCACGCTCCACAGCAGTGAGAGTGGCGCCCCAAGCACCTTTCCCGGGAACTACACTCAACGTCTCCCCATCAAGCTGCCCTAGCTTTCAACTGTGTCTGGACATGTATGCTTTATCTCCAGTTATTTTGTGCATCGGTTAGCCAGATGTGTCCTAAGGTATCAGACAGCCTGAGAGGTTATTTTGTGAGTCGGAGAATGCTCAAAGATTTTCCATATAAATTCATGGTAATTGTTCACTGTATGGCATTTCAGCTTACAAAAAGTTTCATAGAAAATGCTCTACTTTCAGAAAGCAGGGGAAGCATGTAATAAGTTGGTTCACTGGCAGGCCCCAGAAGTGATCATTTCAGCCCTCTTTTTCTTTCTTTCCTACTTTTTCTTTATTTCTTTATGAGTATTATTATGAACTCATGGATTTAAGCATAGCTGATGCTCTTTAATCCCTTATAGTGATTCCTTTGAGCCTCAAGGTATTTTGTCTTTGGCTAGTGGGAATCTCTAGTTGGCTAGAGTCCTCTTGATGTGATCCCAGATGTGTTTGAGCACTTCCCTGAGATCTTATACATTTCCTAACATTGACCTGGCATCAACCATTTTTTCCCAGGAGCCCTGTTTCCTTTTAGTAGGAAATGGTATTTAAAGGTTACAATTTGGGATGCCTGGGTGGCTCAGTTGTTAAGCATCTGCCTTCAGCTCAGGTCATGATTCCAGCATCCCCGCATCAGGCTCCCTGCTCAGCAGGAAGCCTGCTTCCCCCTCTCCCACTTCCCCTGTTTGTATTTCCTTTCTCGCTGTCTTTCTCTGTCAAATAAATAAATTTTTTAAATCTTTTGAAAAAAAGGTCACAATTTGGGTGGCCTTTTTTAGAGGACAGAGCTAAGAAATGTTTTATTTTAAAAACATGTTTTATTTTGTGTTGTTCTTGAAAGATAAAGTGTATGAAGTAATGCTTGTATAGAAACTCTTATATGAAATGTTTCTCCTTTCTTTCATGCCAAGGATCCTATTTATCAAGGACACCGAGAATGGCAGAATTAAAAATACCTTAAAATATCCCATAATTACTAATTTTCTTTATTACATATAACAGTCTCTGAATAACAATATCTACACTATTGCCAACTGATTACCGAAGAGTTTGAAATTTTATTTCATTTTTTAAAAATTTTTATTTATTTATTTTAGAGAGAGTACACACATGAGTCAGGGTAAGGGAGAGAAAGATAATCTCAAGCACAATTTGCACTGAGCATAGGAGTCCTACAGGGGGCTCAGTCTCATGACCCTGAGACCATGCCCTGAGCCAAAACCAAGAGTCCAATGCTCAACCAACTGAGCCACCCAGGCATCCCTGAAACTTTATTTCATTTTTGACACATCTTCTTGTCAGGCATATTCTACTAGGGTTGTACATTCAAATAACTGTGATTTAAAGTCATTTGGAATTATTTCTTTGTGTACTCTGCCACCAACTGGAAATACATTTAGGTCCATTAATATCATACCATTTTTTATTTTTAGAGGTTTTATTGAAAATTTATTGTGCTTGATAATTAACTAAAATATTTACATTCTTCCAAAGTCAAATTTATAAAACAAATCTATACTGAGAAGTCTAACACCACTCCATTTTCTCTCCCATATATATAACCACTTTAATATTTTTTATTATCTATCCTTTTAATAGCAGCAAGCTTTTTAAAAATTTTGCCTATTTTCACTAAAAACTATAACCCAAAGATGACTTGATATTGATATATAGAGATACCCTTCCTTTTTGCAGATGTGAAGTATCCCATTGTTTGGACATACTGGGCATTAGTTCTCAAACTGTGGCTCCTGGACCAGCAGCATCACAAACCATCACTTGGAAACTTGGCAAAAATGCAAATTTTCAGGCTTCACTGCAGACCTACTGAATCAGAAACCCTGGGGTTGGGGCCCAGCAATTTGTGTGTTAAAAAGATCTCCAGGTGATTCTGATGCACCTAAAGCTTGAGAAACACTGGATCATAGTTTATTCAGTCATTCCTCTTGTGATGCACAATAGATTTCCTTTAAGTATTTTTCTTTCTTTAAGATTTTATTTATTTATTTGACAGAGAGAGAGAGAAAGAGAGAGAGAAAACATAAGCCAGGGGTGTAGAAGAGGGAGAAGCAGGCTTCCCACTGAGCAGGGAGCCTGATCTGGGGCTCAATCCCAGGACTCTGGGATCATGACCTAAGTCCAAGGCAGACACTTAACGACTGAGCCACCCAGGCACCCCTAAGTATTTTTCTTTTCAAATAACTTTGTAATGAATCCCTTGTACAGGTATCTTGTTCATAATGTGCTTGTGTTATCTTTGGGATAGATTTCTAGATGTAGGATTCTTGGATAAAGGATAATAAGTTCATATGTAATTTTCCTAGATATTGCCATGTATGAGTGTTATTTCCTTAGGCCTTTCTAACAGGCCACTTTGTTATACATTGGATAACAAGTATATTTTGTATATAAATTTGGATATTTAAGAAATGATATCTCAGTGAAAGTTTTTTGTTTTGTTTTGTTATTTTTAAAGATTTTATTTATTTATTTGACAGAGATATCACAAGTAGGCAGAGAGGCAGGCAGAGAAAGAGAGGGGGAAGCAGGCTTCCTGCTGAGCAGAGAACCTGATTCGGGACTCTATCCCAGGACCCCGAGATCATGACCTGAGCCGAAGGCAGAGGCTCAACCCTCTGAGCCACCCAGGCGTCCCTCAGTAAAAGTTTTTATTTGCATTTTTCTTATGGTTGAGAATGGTTTGCGCTTTTTTTTTTTTTTAATTAGCTCTAGCCCATTTTTCTCTTAGGGTTAATGGGGCTTTTGTTCCCTGTTTTTAAGAAGTTCTTTACATAGTAAGACTATTAATTTTTTTTCTGTGATATATGTTGCAATGATTTTCTCCCATTTGTCATTTTTTATTTTTTTCAAGATTTTATTTATTGACAGAGAGAGAGAGATCACAAGTAAGCAGAGAGGCAAGCAGAGGGGGAGGGGAAAGCAGGCTCCCCGACGATCAGAGAGCCTGATGCAGGGCTCGATCCCAGGATCCTGAGATCATGACCTGAGTCGAAGGCAGAGGCTTAACCCACTGAGCCACCCATGTGCTCCCATTTGACATTTTTTTAACTTTGCTTATAGTGTCTCTTTCCAAGCAAGAGATTTTTATTAGTATATATTTCCTCAACTCATAACAGCTCAATTTACTGAGCTGGCTACTTTTTGCTTTTAGTCCATCCTACACGTCTCTGAAAGTTTTGTAGGGAGAGATTTTTTTTTTTTTTCCCAAGAATAAACCTTTGGTAAGGAAGTTTAGCAATGGGAACCTCAGAGAAAATAAATCAACACTGCTGGAGTACAGAATTTAGAGCAGTGTGCTTAGACCTCAATATTCCCTGTAACTTCTTCATGATTGTTAACAGGTGTTCAATGGTGTTGGCTGGAAAGAAGTTCAAGCTGGGCCCATTAAATTCTCTCTAGGCTGTGTTCTTATTCTCTTCTTGCCTTCTGAACAAGTTGGTGCATTAATGTAGTTTTTATAAAACACTGATGCTTCACACTGTGCTTATTTGTAAAGCAATTCATGTAATAAAAGTAGATAGATTCCTGACACATTGGAAGTCTCTGGAAATGGGGAGAGTGGATTATGTTCACTCCCCTGGTGTGAGCTAATTAAGAGGACTCAGTGAAAATGCTGTTACCAGCTTAAATATTGTTTCCATCTCCTGATGAGTATCTATAGGTACATAGCAATCATTGCATGCTCTTTTGTGACTATTTCCTAACCCGGCTTCCAGAAGGAGGTTCACAAGGTAGATGTTTCAGATTCCTATTATAGAGGTCATGGGTATGAACTGAAAAGGAGGAGAGACTTTATTCTGGAAGTCAATTCCTATCTCATTTCCTATTTTGGAGGCAGTTTTAGATATGGATGTTTATAAACACTTGATATCAACATTAATAGTATCATCTTATATTTGTTTTATGCTTTTTATATTTGTAGAGCACTTTCATGTAAATGGTCTTATTTGCACTTCACAATAACTTCATGAGTTTGGGGGACAATTCTGCTCCAAATACCATTGTGGTGGGGATTCCCCCTCCACATCACCAAGCAATTCTCAAACACCAGCTGGGTGTTCAAGTCAGTTCTGACACTATCCAGAGATAGCGTCAAATTCCACAGGTTAAGGGCTCAGTCCCATAAGACGGACCTCCCCTTGAGATGCCAGTTGCACATCCAGGTTGTTGCTTGTGCTTCTGACTGACTGGCTATAAATCAGAGGTTCCCACAACTCCCTCCTTGGGTTCACTTAATTTGCTAGAGAAACTCACAAAACTCAGGAAACCAGTTCACTCACCAGATTCCTGGTTTATTACAAGGGATATTAAAGGTCATAAATCAACAACCAGATAAAGAGATACATGGGGTGAAGTCCCAAACAAAGGAGCTTCTATCCCTATGGATTCTGGGGACCAGCACAGGGGCTTGTGGTAGCATTCTGGCTCACCCACCTGGAAGCTCTCTGAATCTTTTCCTTTGGGGTTTTTATGGAGGTTTCATTACATAGGCATGGTTGATCAAATCATATGCCATTGGCAATTGATTCAAACTCCAGTTCCTCTCCTCTCCCCAGAGATCAGGAGGTGAAACTGAAAGTTCTAACCCTCTACTCATGGTTTGTTCCCCCTGGCAACCAGCCGCCCCCATCTTTAGGGGTTTTCCAAAGTCACCTCATCAACATAAACTCCATTATAGTTGAAAGAGGCTCATTATGAACACCAAGACACCCATTTCACCTTTATGGCTCTGAAGCAATTTCAGGAACTGAGGATAAAACCCCAAAAATGTATTTATTAAAAATCACAACATCACAGCCTTAATATCCTTATTTCACAGGAGTTAAAAGATAACTCAGAAATTTTAAATAACTTGTTCAATGACACAGGGCTAGCAAGTAGAGAAGTTAAGACTTGTACTAAGATGTTCTAGCTACAACTACAGGGTTCTTTATAGTTGGCCTCACCCCTTTTTTGGAGAAAATTCAGAACAGACAGCCCCCAATTTATGATGGTTCAACTTACAATTTTTCAACTTTATGATGGTACAAAAGTGATAGGCATTCAGTAGAAATCATACTTTGATTTTTGGATTTTGATCTTTTCCTAGGCTAGCAATATGCAGAATGATAACCTCTCTCTCTCTCTCTCTCTCTCTCTCTCTCTCATTGCTGGATAGCAGCAGCGAGCTGCAGCTCTGGGTCAACCCCACAATCACAGGGTAGACAACTGATATACTTACAACCATTCTGTTTTTCATTTTTAGCACAATATTCAATAAATTACACGAGATACTCAAGACTTTATTATAAAATAGGCTTTGTGTTAAATGATTTTGTCCACTGTAGTCTAAGTATTCTGAGCATGTTTTCTTTTTTTTTTTAGATTTTTTAAAAAATTTATTTATTTGACTGATAGAGAGATCACAAGTAGGCAGAGAGGCAGGCAGAGAGGGAGGGGGGAAGAAGGCTCCCTGCCGAACAGAGAACCCAATGTGGGACTCGATCCCAGGACCCTGAGATCATGACCTGAGCCAAAGGCAGCGGCTTAACTAAGCCACCCAGGTGCCCTGTTCTGAGCATGTTTAAGGGAGGCTAGGCTAGCTATGATATTTGGTTGGTTAGGTGTAGTAAATGCATTTTCAACTTACGATATTTTCAACTTATAATGGGTTGATCAGGACATTACCCCATTGTAAGTTAAGGAACATGTGTATACCTGTATTAAAAATTATGCTATTATTTGACTACTGTAGATCTTCACTATATTAGAGGGGAAGGAAAGAGACATGTCCTATTTTGCAGTGATATCCCATAGAGATACTGTGTACAATTAAAAAATTAGTTCAGGGGCCCCTGGAGGGCCCAGGTTAAGTGTCTGACTTTTGGTGTCTGACTCAGGTGGTGAGTTTAAGCCCCATGTTGAACTCTCTGTTGGTGAAGGGGACGAGAAATGCGACTGCTGGAAAGTAACAGGTGGGGAGGTGCCTTATCCAAGTGACACAGCAGTTTGGTGGTTCTAGATGAGAGGTATCAGGGTTCCCAGTAGAAAGGATTTGGAAAGATATGTAGTTGTCATCTAGGAAGTCTTTATTGGTAGAATGTCTCCTTAATTCAACATTTATTGTACACTTATTGTGTGCCTTGGGGTTCAGAGGTCTGTATGAAAGAGACTGGCCGGAGCAAGGTGGGTTGGTAGAACTCTAAGCACTGGCCTAATCAAAAGGCCAGGATTCTAATCTCCAGGGGAATAAATAAGCAGAAACAGTCAGTACAGCTGTCCCAAAGCAGAAGCCCAGTCCTGGGCACTTGGGCCTGGAAGCAGGAGAAGCTGTGACTCAGCAGGGGATTATCATCGAAGCTCAGTTGTCATCCCTAAGACCGTGAATCCTGGTTGTCCATGCACCTGGGATGCAGGTATATGATCTCCTCTTCACCAAACAGATGGCCCCAAGGTAGACTTCAACCGGAAATGATTAATAACGGGGAAGGCATAGCATTTGGCACTTCTATTTTGCAGGTATGTAGCAGCAGGAGTGAGGTTTTGGTAACAAAGCAGCAGTAATGGTGATTTAAGTGAAGGTGTGTCCCTGGCTTTTAGCATCTGTGGCAGCAGTGCTAAGTAGTGATGGTTTTTCACTAGACCCACTCTTTGGGATGGTATGGTGCTCTTCCTGGAGGTATAGTCCAAATCTATTTCTCCAACCATTCTACTCTCTTCTAATAAAGTAATTTTCTGTTTAAACGAAGTAGAAGGGACTCTGTTGTTTTTAACTAAGAATCCTGACCTTTGTCTCTGGCCTGTGTGGAACTGGGACCTAAGAACAGGCTAAGGGTGGGGTTGTAAAGACAAGAGAGCCTTAGGAAGGTAGGCAGATCCTGGAGAAGCAAGGCAATGGCAAGGGAAAAATGCACAAGATAAATTTCTATAAAAGTCTGCAGTCCTGGAACTCAGTTCTCAATAGGTAATGTAGCCAGGGAAATAATAAACAGAGCCTACTTTCATCCCTTGGCTGAAAGGGCCACGTCAATACCAAGCATTATATATATATATAATTTTTTTTTTTAAAGAGGTTTTATTTATTTATTTGATAGACAGAGATCACATCAGCAGTCAGAGAGGCAGGCAGAGAGGGGAGGGGAAAAGCAGGCTCCCTGCAGAGCAGAGAGCCCGATGTGGGACTCGATCCCAGGACGCTGGGATCATGACCCGAGCTGAAGGCAACAGCTTAACCCACTGAGCCACCCAAGCGTCCCTATATATATTTCTTTTTAATTAAATTTTTTTTAAATATTTTATTTATTTATTTGTTAGAGAGAGACAGAGTGAGCTCAGGCAGACAGAGTGGTAGGCAGAGGCAGAGGGAGAAGCAGTCTCCCTGCCAAGCAAGAAGCCCGATGTGGGACTCGATCCCAGGACGCTGGGATCATGACCTGAGCCGAAGGCAGCTGCTTAACCAACTGAGCCACCCAGGCGTCCCTATATCTATATTTTGTATAAATACAAACATAACACTTTTGGTGAAAACGTGGACTAAAATATACATGAAGAAATAGCCTTTTGGTTAACAGTCAGCTTAAAGGTTAAATACAAGCTATTTGACTTAAAGTTTGGCACAAACTAAACATATGCCACATTGTGAAAGATGCTATGCTGGCAATCCAGGGCAGTGGAAGTAAAAAAGCAGTATTAACTGCCACATGATTTGCTGATAATAGGAATATTTGCTTGATCCGTTTCATTCATTCATTTATTTTGTCCACAGTTCAAAGCTGTGGTCCCACATCAGCAGGTACTTGTTCGACACAACCTGAGCATTCTGTCAGCATCTCATCTGGTCTTTCAACGTGCCTAATAATAAATCATCATCTCTCCCACAGGTGAAATCCTCTCCTGATGTTTCTGTTTCTTCTTCCGCAAAGCATTCTCCCAGACCAGCTTGAGATCTCAGTGTTGTATTTGATTTCTCTCTTGTCCTTATTCAGTCAGCTTCTAAAAACACTTCACTTCTGGGTCTTCTTCTTTTTTAGTTTGCCCTATAGCTGGCAAGCACTAGATTCACATTTTTAAAGAGAATCCAGACTTCCAGTTTTAGGCAAAATATAGGAGATTTGGAAAATAGTAGGCAATTTATTAATGATAAAATTTGCTACTAGAACAATGGCTTTAAAGCAGTGCAAACCAGCAAATTTGAGGTGCAGCATAACACCGACCCATCTAATTCTGAAGGCAACAAGAACATCAAAATCTAACTTAGTACTAAATATCAAAGAAGAAACTAAAGTGCTACAGTTTTTTTTATTTCTCTCTTAAAGGAGAATTTATCTACATTCAAAAGCATGGTTTGGTAATCAGTCTATTTAAACAACGCTTAACTCTATCCACTGTGGGTGCCGTGTGAGTCTTCTATCAACAAAGACATAGTGATCTTTTTGTCTTTTTATACAATTTAAATTGTATTCTTTAATTTTCTGAAATGTGTCAAATACCAATGGCCTCGGGCTGCTTATAAAATATTTACTTAAATATTATGCAATAAAAAATCCAAAGAGCAGCTGAGCTCATAAATAATTTAGCAAATGGCAAACTGACTTTGACTCATGTGCACAGGGCAGACCACCGAGACACTGCTGCCACGAAGCCTGAGGGCATAGTGTGAGAAAACTGGCAGAGCTGGAGGGGAAGAAGCCAAAACAAAATATAAATGGCCTTACTCCCTTTTCTATAAAATTTGCATTTGGGATCAGAATACATGTCTGTCTTAGCTCATTATTATTTTCACAAAATGGCACATGTCTCAGCTACTTAGGTCTCTAGAACCTCTTTCCAGTACACAGTGTTGTTGGTGTGGCAATGGAGTGGCAATATTTTGGAGTGAAAATGGATTTGCTTTGGCCATTGGCTGATGGGCAGCCAGTCTGGTTGGGTGGTTCTGCCCTAAAGATCTGGGTGGAATTGCTAGGTAGATTTTTATGGTGCCTGGACCTGAATTCTTTTAACTACTTACTAGCTTTAGGCTTGAAATTCAATTCCTTTTACTAATATGAATGCACAATTTCTGTTCAAGCTGTAATTCAGTGTTTGTGACTCTACCCCTCAATTTATATGCAGAGAAGTAACGTGCTTTAATGGATAATTCTGCTAGATGCACTGACGGCTGGGTGCCGTCTCTTAAAAAATGCAGTGTCCCTTTGCTACTGTTTTCCTTCCCTTGTGTATCAGAAGTGAAGGTTTCTAGGGGATTACTCTTTTGAGATGTATAAAGGCCCAGGAAAACAAGGAATTCTGGACTGCTTTCCAGTTGCATATTTGTTGATCTCTTTTAAGTAAGAAATGGTAAGACAATGCATTATATTAGCTATAGGAACCTTTAGAAATATACCTCGATCTTCTGTTTTAAAGATGTGTGTATCTAATGGAACAGAAACATTGTAGAAGGTTAGCTTATAATTCCTTTCTGTTTTTCCTTGCATCCTTTCTTTTTTATTTTTGCTTTCCTGGGAAACAAAGTAATGGGAAAATAGCTGTTGCAGCCTCTTGTTCAGAACTGAAGTGTCATAGTTTAAAAACAGGTATTTGGCTTTCACAAATAGTTAATATCCTCCAAGGATTGTATTTTGTGTATTATGCATACTTTTTCTTTTCTTTCTGAGTGGCACTATGGAACCCCATCCTCCCTGCTGCTGCACAAATATGCCGGCTTCTGTACTGGCTCCAGCTCTTGGCACGTCTCCCAGATATCTACATGGACCACCCCCTCACTTCCTTTAGGTTTCCTTTCAAAAATTTCCTTATCAGAGAGGACTTTTGCCCAGGTTGTAGAAAATAGCAATCTTCTTCAAACCCCATACTTCTTATTCGGTTGATGCTTTTCTATGTTTCTTCATTCAATTTCCTTACATATTATGTTTCTTAGTGTTACTTATTCTGTTTTCAACCCCCACAATGTATGTTCCTTGAGGACAAGAATATTACTGCTTAATGTATACATTGTCTAATATAAAGTCTGACACATAGTAGAGGCTCACTTAATATTTTTTAAATGAATAAATGAATGATTGAATCAGATATTGATTAAGCATTTCCTGTGTGTCGGATACTCGGGTAGACTCTGGGACATGACTGTGATGCAACAGACTTGTTCTCTGTCTTCAAGATGTTTGCAGTCTAGTGGACAGGAATGTGATGCCAGCTGCCCTTTCTCATGAGTGCAGCTTAGATGTATTCCCGTTCACTTCAATATGCAAATATTAATTGCTCCAAATCTCCAGAAAGCTCCGTCTTTTACAAACACCCTGCCATAGTCCTCTGAGCCTTAATAATAAGCTATAGTCAGTTCTTGTTATTTACAGAAGTTATATTCTGTGAAGTTGTCATGAACAGCCAATGAGTAAATATTGAACACTTGCCCCTAGGGGAAATACAGGGTTAAGTTTCTATAAGACTT
Organism: Taxidea taxus jeffersonii; assembly: GCA_003697995.1. Taxonomy (NCBI): domain Eukaryota; kingdom Metazoa; phylum Chordata; class Mammalia; order Carnivora; family Mustelidae; genus Taxidea; species Taxidea taxus. The sequence continues at coordinate 31,974 of RCUC01165778.1, read as the reverse complement.
GGGTCACAACATTTTCACCAACTGATCAATACTTAACCTTGTTTTATGTGTGTTTCTCTTTAAAGATAACTTATTTAATATATATTGTTGATTCATCAACATTGAACTCATGGCCAACAGCACTATAGCTCATGCCTGAATAAAGCTTATCTAACACATGTATTTTCTCCATAAGGCACATCATGGCCTTGTGCCAAAAGCATGAGACAGCGCTTTAGCACTGTGCTTGTGAACCATTTTAAACAGTGATATCACCAACAGAAAGCAAAAATATGGGAAAAATATGGCACCAAATAGATTGCAAAAAGGATACTTGTTTATGGTATGAAAGCTGAACCAAGAAGGCAGAGTGTCACCTTATTTGACCTCAGCTGGGAATGTGCTCTTGGGGTGACTCAGATGTTTTGCTGCTCAACAAATGTTCACAAATCACCACAAGAACACCACAAATATTAATTTGAGGGTTACAAATAAATTTTAGCAAGTAGGCACATTTGCAGATACAGAATCTGCAAATAATTAGAATCAACTGTATTTAGAGGGTAAAGGAAAGAGAAGAATCTAAGATAGTTTTTAGGGTTTGGGCTGGATAGATGGTGGAGGAGTAGCAGTGGTAGTTTTGAAAAAAACTCATGAAAGAAATTAATGTTGATTTGAGCTCTGCCTGCTTCCCTAATGGACTTACTAAAAGTTGAACAAGAACCAATACTTCTGTAATTTAACGACACAACTGAAGCTACAGAAGAGAAAAAAAAAAAAAAACACTGAAGCAATATCTGCAAAGAAGAAGGGGAAAAAAGGAAATCTAGTGTTTAGGGCCTTTAATCATTCATTTAATTTTGGCGAGACAGCCAGTTGCTGCGTGTTTAGCTCAATCAGTTCTGGCCCTCTGATTTTCGTCTTACTCTTCTTTAGAAAATCTGATGTGTTCCTCTACTTTTAAAACATTTTTTAAAGAAATTTAAGTATCAATTATTTTAAATATGAAGTACAGAAAATAATATCACAACTCATGTACTGTTTGGTTACTATTGCTACACAGCAAACTGTCCCCAAAGATAGGGACTTAATATAGGAACTATGCTCATGATTTGGCAGATCAGAAGAAATTGACTAAGCACAGAGGGGATAGCTTGTCTGAAAGGGCTTCAGCTTTTATGATGGTGGCTCCAACAGCTTTTGAAAGCTGGAACAGCTTCAGTGGGGCCTCAATTTTATCTTTCATCTGGGTTCCTCACTTCTGCTTACATTGCATCTTCTGGACCTATTATGTCCAAGATGGCTCCTTCACAAACTTGCTTGGTGGTGCCTGGGCTAGATGGTCGGGAACAGCTGAGCATCTCTTTCTCTCACTCTGTGCACATCATCTCCACATGGCTAGCTTGGGCTTCCTCATAGTATGGTGATCTTTAATCAAACTTCTGGTTTTTCCCCAAAGGGAACATTCCAAGAGATGAAAGTGGAAACTCAGTTTCTTACAGCTTTGGCTTAAAAACGAGCCTATGCAGAGTGAACAGGAAGGAACAGAGACCCCAGTCTATTGAAGGGAAGAGCATCAAAGAATTCCTGGTCATTTTTAATCCACTGTGTGTACTCACTGCTGAGGTTTAATAGATTATTTTTTTAACTTAATTTATTATTTACTTGATAGAGATCACAAGTAGGCAGAGAAGCAGGCAGAGAGAGAGAGAGAGGAGGAAGCAGGCTCCCCGCTGAGCAGAGAGCCCGATGCGGGGCTTGATCCCAGGACCCCGAGATCATGACCTGAGCCGAAGGCAGAGGCTTAACCCACTGAGCCACCCAGGTGCCCCAATTTAATAGATTATTAACATTTTCCCCTTATCTTCTTTGTATCTTTCTCCTAAAGAAATAAAACATTGCAGATAACTCTCTCTATCTGTAGAATCCTCTGGCTCCATCACACCCCTCATTTCCCAAAAGTAATCATATTCTTGAAGTCATTGTGTCTCAGTCCCATGCATTGATACTACATAACTTCGTCCAGCCACTAACAATATATACTGGAGTTTTATGTGTTGTGAATTGGCACATATACGATGATTTACAGCTCAAGTCTATTTGCAACTTTCTCTTTTTACTAATTGTTATGCTTTTGAGATGTATACATATTTGTACATGTAGCTGTGGTTCACTTACTTTAACTATTGAATAGTATTATTTATGGGTAAACTATAATTTATTTATCAATTTCACGCACGCGTGGGCACACACACACACACACACACACATAAAGAAATGTTATTGCAAACTAATTTATATTACCCTTGTCTACAAGTGTAAGAATTTCTCTAGGACTACTCTGTCCGCTGTGGGAGCCATTAGCTACATGTGGCTATTAGGCACTGGAAATTCAAATTGATCATGATCTAATTACAAAGTACACATAAGATTTTGAAGATTTTGTACAAAAATGCATAAAATATGTTGATACTTTTTAATAATGATTACATATTGAAATGATAATGTTTTGAATATGTGGAGTTAAATAAAAATATTAAAATGATTTCCACTTGTTTCTTTTTACTCCCTTAATGTGGCTACTACAGAATTTAAAATTGTAATTGTGGTTCACATTCTATTTCTAGTGGACAGAATTGCTCTAGTGTATATGATTAAAAGAGTTTATATCTTCAGCTTTACTAGATATTGCCAAATTGCCTCCCACGTGGTTGCCCCAGTGTACTTCTGCCAAACAGTGTGCTCCAAGAGCTTCCATTTCTTATATCCTCTCCAACTCTCGTTAATTTCTGCCAGTCTTTTAAGATGTGAAATGGTATCTAATCATTGTTTTAATTAGCATTTCCCTGATGACTAGTGAAGTTAAGAACTTCTATGTTTATTGATGATTTTCCTAATGATGGTTTTGCCTTAAGATCCATTTTATGGGTTTTTTTTTTAAACTTCAAGGCATAATTGACATAATATATATTAGTTTCAGATTGTTAAAAAGAAACAATAGGCCAGAAATGGAGTCACTTTCGCTAAGTCCCACCAAGACTTAATACTAATGCTAAATGCAGTTTCATCCTCTCCCAGGAGTAGAATTTTTAAACCAATCAGTCTAAAATTTCATGATTAGTACTAGCGAGGTAATCTGCATGATAAGAACCCTGCCTAACTCTAAAAGAAGGTAACCTTACAGAAATAGTCCACTCTCTTAATTTCCTTGTCCCACCCTTCCTCTTCCTGTAAAAACCTTCTATTTACACAACTCCTTGAAGTTCCTTTCTACTTGCTAGTGGGATGCTACCCAATTCATGCATTGTTGATAAAGCCAGTTAGATCTTCAGTTTACTCAGGTAAATTATGTTTTTTAACAAAATGTACAACATAATGATTTAATACTTGTGTATATTACAAAATGACCGCCACAGTAAATCTACTTCATATTTGTCACTATACATAGTTATAATATTCCTGTGATGAGAACTTTCAAGATCCACCTTCCCAGATGCTTTCAAATAGGCAACACAGTATTATTAACTATAATCAGCATGCTGTATATTACAGTCCAACAATATATGTGTTTTATAATTAGAAATTTTTAACTTGGGGGGCACCTGGATGGCTCAGCGGGTTGAGCCGCCGCCTTCAGCTCAGGTCATGGTCTCAGGGTCCTGGGATTGAGTCCCGCATCGGGATCTCTGCTCAGCGGGGAGCCTGCTTCTCTCTCTCTCTCTCTCTCTCTCTCTCTCTGCTTGCCTCTCTGCCTATTTGTGATCTCTCTCTGTCAAAAAACTAAAATCTTAAAAAAAAAAAAAAAGAAAAAATTTTAATTTGATACTTTTTAACTTCCTTCATTTTTTTTCCTTCCTTTTTCTCCCTGCTTTTGGCAACCACCAATCCGTTTTTTTATATTTTTGCTCTAGTTTTTTTGGGGGGGGGGGGGCGGAGAGGACAGGGGTTAGATTTTATATATAAGTGAGATTATATGGTATTTATCTATTTTTGTCTAACTTATTTCCCCTGACATAATGCCTTCAAGGTCCATCCATATTGTTGCAAATGACAAGATTTCATTCTTTTTAATGACTGTATAATATTCCACCATTCCTTTTTACATATATGTATCTCACATTTTCTTTATCTCTTCACCCACTGATGGACATTTAAGTTGTTTCCATGTCTTGGCTATTGTAAATAATGTTTTAATGAACATGGGGCTGCACATATCTTTATAAATTAGTGTTTTTCTTTTCTTCAAATAAATACCTAGAAGTAAAATTGCTGGATCATATAGTAGTTCTATTTTTAATTTTTTGAGGAACCTTTCCATAGTGACTGCATCAGTTTGCATTCCCACCAACAGTGCAAAAGGGTTTCCTTTTCTCTTCATCCTTGCTAATACTTGTTATTTCCTATCTTTTTTATAATAGTCATTTTAACAGGTATGTGTGATATCTCACTGTGGCTTTTATTTGAATTTCCTTGATGAGTGATGATGCTGTAGCACCTTCTCATGTGCCTGTTGGCCATCTGGATTCCTTCTTTGGAAAAATATCTGTTCAGATCCTCTGCCCTTTCTTAAATTGGATTGTTTGTTGTTTTGGTATTGAGTTGTATGAGTTCCTTCTATATTTTGGATATTAACCCCTTACCAGTTATATGATTTGCAAATATATTTTCCATTTCATAGGTTACCTTTTCATTTTGTTGATTGTTTCCTTTGCTGTGCACAAGCTTTTTAGTTTGATGTAGTCCCACTTGTTTATTTTGGCTTTTGTTGCCTTTGTTTTTTTTGTGTCAAATCCAAAAAGCCATTTCCAAGACCAGTGTCAAGGAACTTACTGCCTGTGTTTTATAGTTTCAGGTCTATATATTCAAGACTTTGATCAATTTTGAGTTTTTTGTGTGTGTATGTATGGATAGTAGAAGATAGTGGTCCTTTTAATTCTTATGCATGTGGCTGTCTAGTTTTCCCAGCACCATTTATTGAGATTGTTCTTTCACCATATATTCTTTTTTTTTTTTAAGAGAAATGGCTTTAGTTTAAAGATTTTGTTTATTTATTTGACAGACAGAGATCACAAGTAGGCAGAGAGACAGGCAGAGAGAGAGGGGGAAGCAGGCTTCCCACCGAGCAGAGAGCCCAACACGGGGCTCGATCCCAGGACCCTGAGACCACGACCCGAGCCGAAGGCAGAGGCTTTAACCCACTGAGCCACCCAGGCACCCCTCACCATATATTCTTAAAAAAAAAATTGTTCATTTATTTATTTGAGAGAGAGAGAGTTCATGTGCAAATTGGGAGAGGGGCAGAGGGAGAGAATCTTCATGCAGACTCCCTGCTGAGCACGGAGCCAGACACAGGGCTTGATCTCACAACCCATGAGAATGTGACCTGAGCCAAAACCAGGAGTTGGACTCCTAACCAACTAAGCCACCCAAGTGCCTCCTTTCACCATATATTCTTGTATATTCATTCTTGTGTTCATGTATATTCTTGTCATAAATTAATTGTCATAAATAAATTCTTTGTCATAAATTCTTTGTCATAAATTAATTGGCCACATATGTGTGGGTTTATTTCTGGGTTTCTAGTCTGTTCCATTGATCTGTATTTCTGTTTTTATGCCAATACCGTACTGGTTTGAAAATCATTTTATCTAGTTTTGCTATAGCAGTGCGTTCTTTGGATTACTGTTTGCCAAATTTACTGTATGCCTTTCCATATCTTATGTTTTTAGTAACTTATAAATACTGTATAGCTATATACTTTTATAACCCAATCTTATAATCTATATTTTAACTCTAAAGTTTAGTGCATTTGTATTTATGTTGACTGGTGAAATATAAGTACTTACTTTCTGCCACTTCAATTTCACTTACTACTTATGATGCTTTTTCTTTGCTCTCCCCCATCTTTCCTTCATTCTACTAAAATGAGTTTTTTATATCTACCCCTCTTTTACCTTTTTGCTCCTTGATTTAGAAGCTATATGTTCTATGTCTAGTCTTTATTCATCACTCTTAAAATTTTAGCATGCATAGTTGATGTCCTGTCTGATTTAATCAACATCTCTACTCCACTACTGGAAAGATCCAAGGACACCCCTGTGGCTTTTAATACTTCATTATCATCATATTTTAATACCCCTTAAATTAGTCATTCTTATTATGACTGTTTTATACAGTCTACAGTTACTTAAACTAGATAAATGTTTAACAATTTACTTGCTCAGAATTGCTCCTATATTTCACTTCATTCTTTTGGGTTCAACTTGCTGCTCTCTAAAATATATATCCTTTAGTAGTTCTTTAGGAAGACTCTCCAAACAGTCAACTCTTTTAGTTGTAGTTGTCTGAAAATGTCTTAGTTTCCCAATCAATCATGAAAGATACTTGAGCCGTATAGAATTCAAAGCATGCAGTTGTTTTCCTCTGGCACATTCAAAACACTCTTGTCCTCAGAACTAAAAATCCGAAGTCCTCGGTGTCCCCTCAGTCCTGGGTAACCTCTAATGTTTGATCATCTATCCTGAATGTTGCTGTTGGGAAACCTGATATGTGCCTAATTTTTACTCCTTGTTCTGTATTTTTTGGTTATTTTTACTTTAAGGGGTTTCTTTTTGTTTTGGGGTGTGCATATAGCTTGGTTGCCAGCATTCTGAGAACTGGAGTGGGCTGGGGTGGGTCCTGGAGGGAAGCGGCATCTCACTGCCCCATGTGTAAACTTTCTTGTGATTCTTCTATTTTCAGTATATGCCCTCAGCAGGCCTGGTGTCCCCAGTTCAGAGCTTATTTAGTTTAATTTTCCCTCTTCTGCTTGATGGCTTAAAAGTAATTGCTTGACTTCTTGAGTGTTAGGAGAGTGTTTGAGGGATTGAATCCTACCTTTCAAAGGCTTCCAATCAGTCCCTCAGGCCCTTTAGTGCACCCTAGTGCCTCAATACTGAGACTTTTGGGGGTTCAGTGGCATTACCTTGCTTATTTGTAGCTTTTCCTCCCCACCAGTCTTCCCACCAACACCACAGATTTGGATGTAAGTTGTCTCCAACCCAATAGCCAATCCAGTTGCTATTCGTAGATCTGAGTTCCAGCTTATAAAATTTCCTTTGGCACTTGTTATCTTTGCTCCTTTTCTCTTGTCCTTACATGGTTAAGCCCTTTTAATTTCTTCATTTTCCTTGTGGTGGGGTTTCAGGAGTGGACATAAAGGCTTGTGTTAAATGTGCCATGTTTTACCAGTTCTCAAGGACTCTATATTTTTTTTCTTTCTGAAGGTTCTATTTAGTGCTTTATAAAATCTCAAATTTTATATTAAGATCTTCTTTTCTTAGTATTTTAATAATACATGATTCTAATGATTTTAAACTTATTGGTTTGATAGACTTGCACTACTTTTCTGGCTGTCTTTTCATCTCAAGTCTTTGAGTGTGTCTTATTTTTTTGTGTCTTTCGCCACTCACTAGTGACAGGTTGTTTCTTATGCTTGGTTATTTTTTATTGTGGACTTGTTTGCTTTTTGATAATCACATGCGATGTGTGTTGAAGGAGTGCCCCTCTACAGTAGCTGTGTGTGCCACACAAACAGGGAAGCACTTGCATAGAACAGCTTTAAAGCTGATTTCCTGGTATGGGAGTTTCTTGACCATGAGTGTTGAATGATTTCTGTCCTGGGTTGCACAAGGCACAGAACCAGGGGTTTGATTTCTCAGGGGCATGTTTTCTTCATCCAGAGGGAATGACTTCCTTGCCTGCCCCCTGCTTTTTTAGAATGCAGTTTCACTGAGGGGTAACTCTTTGAGATTCCTGGTTTTTTTGTGAAGAGATTTCAGTTCCAACTGCCCCCCCAACCCCGCCGCAACACACACACACATGGCCCTGAAAAATTCATTGTCCATTGCTCCTTGAGATGTTAAAACAAAAAGGATTATGGGGACTAGTAAACGCTCCCCAGAGTATTGCCGCATCTGCTTACGTAACGACTGCTCTAGTTTTCAGTTCCTGCTTCATTTCTGCACCTGGAATTTACTCCCCCCCACTTTTTTTTTTGCAAGCTCAGGAGCACACTTACTTTTTTTAAAAATTTTTTAAATTTATTTAATTTCTTTTCAGGGTAACAGAATTCATTGTTTATGCACCACACCCAGTGCTCCATGCAATATGTGCCCTCCATAATACCCACCACCAGGCTCACCCAACCTCCCACCCCCGCCCCTTCAAAGCCCTCAGATTGTTTTTCAGAGTCCCTAGTCTCTCATGGTTCATTTCCCCTTCCAATTTCCCTTAACTCCCTTCTCCTCTACATCTCCCCATGTCCTCCATGTTATTTGTTATGCTCCACAAATAAGTGAAACCATATGATAATTGACTCTCTCTGCTTGACTTATTTCATTCAGCATAATCTCTTCCAGTCCAATCCATGTTGATACAAAAGTTGGGTATTCATCCTTTCTGATGGAGGCATAATACTCCATAGTGTATATGGACCATATCTTCCTTATCCATTCGTCCGTTGAAGAGCATCTTGGTTCTTTCCACAGTTTGGTGACTGTGGCCATTGCTGCTATGAACATTGGGGTGCAGATGGCCCTTCTTTTCACTACATCTGTATCTTTGGAGTAAATACCCAGTAGGAGCACACTTACTTTTACTTATTTTTGTTTTCTAAATGTCTGTGGAAAGAATTCCTCACGTCTTCCTAGTCTGCCATCTTACCACAATCCTATTTCTCTGTTTTCCTCAAAAATACTAGTAGATAGAAGTAAAAAATGCAAAACGTAGAGATGAAGAGAATCAGTAGCCGCTCAACATTTTAACTACCAAAACAAAGAGGATATCTTTTACACAAGGAAGCAAACTATTTCCTAAGAAAGATAGTTAATTTAAAGTGGATGGTACACTGAAAAATGATAAAGAGTCAGGTAAGAAACAGAATTTAGGTAAGCAACAGTTTAGGCAACATATTACTAACTCAGTTTCATCCAGCCTACCTCAAAACACAGGGAAAAACAATGTTTATACTCTGGTGTTACAAATCTATTAGCTAATAAGAAGAAAGCTACCATTCTCATAACTGTGTTAAATTTAGCAAAAACAAATAGGCTTGCATAAAATTTTAGTAGAGAAAGAAAATATGTGAAAGTTTTAGACCTTGAATGTTCTGAAGAAATATTGCTGTTTCTGTCCCCCTCCTCTTTAAATTTAAGAATTGTATGTTCATATTCTTATCTTGAAAATTTTAAAATATACAGATAGTTTATTTTCACAATCTGTGAACTTAAAGACATTCTAAAATCTTCTGAGAGGAAAAAAAGTTAATATGACCAATCAAAGTGCTACTCTCCAAAACAAACAAAATACATGAAGGCCAAGATTTGGGGTGGAAATGATGTATTAATTCTCTATTGCTACTGAGACATGTTACCATAGACTTAATGGTTTAAAACAACATGACTTTATTATTTTTACAGTTCTTTTGGTTAGAAATCTGACATGGGTCTTACTAGGCTCAAATCAAGATGTCAGCAGGGCTATATTCCTTTTTGTAGACTCTAAGAGAGAATCCATTTCCTTGCCTTTTCCATTTTGTACAGGCTGCCCACATTCCTTGGCTAGTGTTTGACTCCCCTTCCTTTCATCCTGAAAGCCAGTAACACTGCTTGTCTCTGACCATTCTTCCCTACCAGTCTCCCTGAAACTCCCCTTTTCTACCTTTAAGAGCCCTTGTGGAGGCACCTGGCTGCCTCAGTTAGTAGAGTACATGACTCTTGATCTCAGGGTTGTGAGTTCAAGCCCCAAGTTGGGTGTAGAGATTATTAAAAAAAACAAAAACAAAACAAAACAAAAAAGCTCTTGTGATTACATTGGGCCTACCTGAATAATTCAGGATAATGTCTCTAGTTTTAAGTTCAGTTGATTAGCAAGTTTAATTCCCCCTGACCATGTAACCTAACATATTCACAAGTTCTGGGGTTTAGGATATGGACATCTTTTGTGGTAGACAGAATAATGTCTACCACATATGGCAAATTACATTTTATTTATTTATTTATTTATTTATATTTTAATTTATTTTTTTGTCCCTGCCAGGCTTTATATTAACACCAGTCAGACAAATGTATTATTTGTTTCAAGGGTACAGGTCTGTGAATCATCAGTCTTACACAATTCACAGCACTCATGATAGCACATGCCCTCCCCAGTGTCCATCACCCAGCCACCCCATCCCTCCCATGGCCCTCCCTTCCAGCAGTCCTCAATTTGTTTCCAGAGATTAAGCATCTCTTATTTTGTCTCCCTGCCCAGTCCCATCTTGTTTTATTTTTCCTTCCCTTCCCCCACAACCCCCTGCCCTGCCTCTCAAATTCCTCATATCAGTGAGATCACATAATAATTGTCTTTCTCTGATTGACTTATGATTGACTTATTTCTCTTAGCATAATACCCTCTAGCTCCATCCATGTTGATGCAAATGGCAAGATTTCATTCTTTGATGGTTGTGTAGTATTCCATTGTATTTGTATACCACATCTTCTTTATCCCTTCATCTGTTGATGGACATCTGAGCTCTTTCCATAGTTTGGCTATTGTGGACATTGCTGCTATAAACATTCGGGTGCATGTGCCCCTTTGGATCACTACATTTGTATCTTTAGGGTAAATACCCAGTAATGCGATTGCTGAGTCATACGGTAGCTCCGTTTTCAACTTTTTGAGGAACCTCCATACTATTTTCCAGAGTGGCTGCACCAGCTTGCATTCCCACCAATAGTGTAAGAAGGTTCTCCTTTCTCTGCATCCTTGCCAACATCTGTCATCTCCTGACTTACTAATTTTCGCCATTCTGACTGGTGTGAGGTGGTATCTCATTGTGGTTTTGATTTGTATTTCTCTGATGCCGAGTGATGTTGAGTATTTTTGCATGTTCTTTTGGCCATTTGGATGTCTTCTTTGGTGAAATGTCTGTTCATGTCTTCTTCCCCTTTTTTTGATTGGATTATTTGTTCTTTGGGTACTGAGTTTGATAAGTTCTTTAGAGATTTTGGATATTAGCCCTTTATCTGATACGTCAGGCAAATTACATTTTAGACAAGTTGAGTTTGAAGTATCCGTGATAGGGGCGCCTGGGTGGCTCAGTGGGTTAAAGCCTCTGCCTTCGGCTCAGGTCATGATTCCAGGGTCCATCGAATCCCTCATTGGGCTCTCTGCTCAGCGGGGAGCCTGCTTTCTCCTCTCTCTCTCTCTCTCTCTCTGCCTGCCTCTCTGCCTACTTGTGATCTCTGTCTGTCAAATAAATAAAAATTTTTTAAAAATCTTTGAAGTATCCGTGATATATACAAGTGAAATTTCTTATACACAGCTATAAAGAGGAACCCAGAGTTCAGTTAAAAAAATGTGGTGATACAGATTGTAGGAGGTATTGATATATTTGTAGTTGGAGCTGTGGATATGGAGGAACTCATGATGGAAGGGTGAATAGACTAAGAAAAGAAGGAAGGAAGAGAAGGGGAGAATCAGGGAGGGGAAAGTCAAGGATAGAAGGTATGGGGAGGGAAATTAAAATAAGAGAAATATATACACTTTGGTGAGATATGCTGAAGGAATTCACTGATGGTTTTTATTTGATCACAAAGCAACAGTTCAAGTCATTTGCTACCAAGCACAGTGGCAAGGATCTTAAGGACACTGATGATGTTTTAATGGTTACTGTAGACTGAAAGAAGGGGAGCTAAAGACCAGTTACAAGCCTTGCTGAGTTGTTTCTGGGGCTTAGCTAAACTTATTCCAGTATTATGAAAGGTTAATGAAAACAAATTCTCCAAGAAAGAACAGATATGCTTGATAATTATGGATCTGTCTAATCTAGTCATCTTATGAAGACAGGAAGGTATATATAGGGCTATTCATTACTTAGATCACAATTTGTGCCCTTGTTTCATAGGGAGAAAAATATTCTGAATTATAAATAACAAACCAAGAAACAAACTTTGGCACTAGATCCACTGATGATTCCATTGTCTTTTAACAGCCTTTATTACCTGGTCCCATTTAGTATCTAACTTGTTTTTTATTCTACTCCTTATCTCCATTTTCTAGTTAGCCAAATTTTTCAGTGACTCAATACTTTATCTTTTGGCCTTTACTTGTGATCTTCTTTTTTCACTTGAAAGCTCTTTTTCTATTGCTTCTGCCAATAGCACTTAATCTGAAATGTGTGCATGCTTCACTGTAACAACTCCAGTCTGTATTAATCTCTCTCTTCTTTGAATTCCTGTATGCTTGATAGCTGTACTACCACCTAAGGGAGTCATTAACTGTGAATTAACTTGCGCTCTCTCTAGCTTCTCTTGTGTTAGTTTTCTCAGAGCTCCTATGACTCTTTTTTAAGTAATATTTTTATTATCTCTTATTTGCCAAAGACCTGTCCAAGGGGCTGGATATAAAGTCATATTCAAAAGAGAAGCAGGCATTATTTCTACTTATGACTCTTCCACATCACATGAAGTAGTGCAGAGCCCATGATAGGCACCCAATATTACACATGCTGTTGATTATCCTATGAGGATATACGTGTCAAGGCTACGCTTGATGCTGGTGTTGATGTCTGGAGTGAGAGTCCAGGGCTCCACTGTACTAGATACATTATAATGTCTGCTTTTTCTTGAAAATTGGCAGGAGGCAGTTGCTTTCCAGAGAACAAAGAGATGCTGAGCAGAAGACTGATTTTAGGCCTAGAATGTAAATGCTTCAGATGATAACAGACATTTTTCAGACTAATGAATGGGCAGGGAAGCCAAAATACAGGCTGCATAGTATTCTGAAATTATAGGTCACCATACTGAGAGAATACAGAAAGGAGCATTCTGGCTTTCCTGGAAACTGAAAGACACCCCAAGTCTGCAGCAATTTACAGTAAATTTGAAGGTGCCTTGTTAAGCTGTCTTGTATAGTAATATCATTTGTGGAGATCCTGGGACCCACTCAAGATGAAGTTAAGCAGATTAAAAAACTACTTGCTTATCAGGGAAATACAAATCAAAACCACAGTGAGATACTGCCTTATACCAGTCAGAATAACTAAAATGAACGTCAGGAAAAGACAAGTGTTAGTGAGGATGCAGAAAAAGGGAACCCTCCTACACTGTTGGTGGGAATGCAGACTGGTGCAACCACTCTGGAAAACAGCATGGAGGTTCCTCAAAAAGTTGAAAACAGAGCTACCCTAAGACCCAGCAATCACACTACTGGGTATTTACCCTAAAGGTACAAATGTAGTGATCCAAAGGGGCACACGCACCCAAATGTTTATAGCAGCAATGTCCACAATAGCCAAACTATGGAAAGAACCTAGATGTCCATCAACAGAAGAATGGTTAAAGAATCTTCTTCTTTACCACATATATATATATATACATATATATACATATATATATGTATACATATACATATATATACATATATTGTGCAGAATACTATGCAGCCATCAAAACCCCCCAAATTTTGCCATTTGCAATGACATGAGTGGAACTAGAGGGTATTATGCTAGGTGTAATAAGTCAATCAGAGAAAGATCAATATCATATGATCTCTCTGATATGAGGAATTTGAGAGGCAGGGCAGGGGGTCGTGAGGGGTAAGGAGGGAGAAAATGAAACAAGATGGGTTCAGGAGGGGAATAAACTGTAAGAGACTCTTAATCTCACAAAACAAACTGAGGGTTGCTGGGGGGAGAGGGGTAGGGAGAGGGTGGTGGGGTTATGGACATTGGGGAGGATATGTGCTATGGTGAGTGCTGTGAAGTGTGTAAGCCTGATGAATCACAGACCTGTACCCCTGGAGCAAATAATACATTATATATTAGTTTTTAAAAACTAGGATAAAAAAACAAACAAAAACTCCTTGCTTAGAATTTGTTGTATAAGATGAGGGAAGGGTAGAATGGACCAGTGGACCAATTGACTCATATTGTCATCTTTGGATCTCCTCTTCCCATGGGCCAAAGAGTAGAGAAAATTTGTTCTGAGATCAATAGCTCCTTTTTCTATGGACAAGAACATGCACATGTGAGTGTGTGTGTGTGTGTGGTGCATTTCAGTGTGTGGAAGGGGCTCAGGGTGTGGAAGGGTGAAGGTTAACAGATAGACAACTTGAGTTATGGGGCTGATGAGATAAGATTAGATATGACTATGGGATGAGAATTTTTATAATGAAGGGAAAATGGAAAAAGGAAGTGGAAAAGGAGAAAAAAAACGAAATGAAAAAGGAGAGAATGATAAGTTAAAAGAATCATCTTTGGCCATTTGGTAGTTGGGGGAAGTATCTGCACTTGTGTGGGAGTGGAAGCAGTGAGGCAGAGGGGGTCCATGGGCAAGGGCTTTGGAATTAGTCAGGAGAGGTTGGCATCACAGCTTATAGAATTTTACCAAGCCTTGAAAGACTTGGGAGAATGAGTTCAAGGGTTTACTGGTGAAAGAAAGAAAGAGACTGTGAGCACAGAGGTATTTAGGGACAAGCTCAGGGCAATAGGGACCTTCAGGAAGAGGAACTTCATCTCATACTGGAGGATGATCATGTTGAACTTCGCAGAAGGAGACTAGGACCTTGTCATACTCAGAATGACTCTGTGAGGAAAGTATGAACATTGTTTTTATTTTCCAGATGAGGAAGCAGAGTCCCAGAGTGACATGTCACCATAGATGGAAAATTCAGGAGTTGCACCTCACTTTTAAACATACACAAGCCCCAGGGCACCTGGGTAGCTCAGTCAGTTAAGCGTCCACTCTTAGTTTCTGCTTAGGTTGTGAGCTCCGAGCCCTGAGTCGGGTTCTTTGTTCAGCGGGGAGTCTGCTTGAGATTTTCTCTCTCTTCCTCTGCCTCTGCCCTCCCCATCTTTCTCTCTAAAATAAATAAATCTTTTTAAAACAAACAAATAAAGTTGTGGCTGTCTATTGGGATCTCCATCTGGGTGACCTTCCTCTGAAACACTTTTCCTCATATCTCTGTTTTCCTCACTAATGCTTTTTTAGTACCCAAGTTCAAAGGCTTAGAGTTGCCTTGCCTCCTCCCTGTCCCTTATACTTCACACTCAGTCCTATGAATTATTTCTCTCAAAGTTTTTCAAAATTGCCCTTTCTTTTCTTCTCCTCTTCCTTCTATCTTCTATCACCCTACCTATAATTCTGATTCTCACTCCTTCTCTGGAGAATTGTAAAAGTCTTCATCTGGTATCCTTAACTGTAGCTTCTTCAACTTCCTTTAATTTATCTTGTCTCATTGATAAATTTTTTTTAATTTAAATTCAATCAATGTGTAGTGTATTATGAGTTTCAGAGGCAGAGTTCAGCTATTCATCAGCCTTATATAAAACCCAGTGCTCATTACAATCAAGTGCCCTCCTTAATGTCCATCACCCAGTTAACCCCCCATCCCTTTTTCCTCTCCCCTCCAGCAACCTTCAGTTTGTTTCCCATAGTTGAGAGTGTCTTTCTGTTTGTCTCTTCTGCTTTCATCTTATTTTACTTTTCCCTCTCTCTTCCTACGATCCTCTGTTTTGTTTCTTAAATTCCACATAGTAAGTCTCATTGATAAGTTAATCACCTCAACGTTTCAACTTCAGACACATAGCGCTTCTGCTCAGAAATCTTCGATAGCTTCCTGGTGCTCAGTAAATCAAGCAAAAACTCACCAAATACAATAAGTAATATTTATTGAGCATTGACTATATTCTAGGCATTGATTGCAGCACATGGATTCTTTAGTTAAAATAGAAAACAATTCTACAAGGTAGGACCTTCTATTGCATCATTTTATAGAAAAGGCAGTTGAGGACCAGGTATGCTAAAGAACTTGCTTTAAGTCACACAGCAGACAAGTGATAGGGCCAGGACTTGATGCAGGCACCTGACTCCAGCCTGTACCTTGAGTTGGTGTCCCAACCTAGTTGCCACTTTTTGGCAGTGAAGACTAGGCTGATGGTAGCCAAACTGAACACATCCACTTCACAGACATATTTGGTGTCTCCTAAATGTTGTGAGTTTTTTTTCCCTACACAAAACCAGAAAATTCTATTTATTCTTAAAGACCTAATCAATTTGTTCTGCGTTCATGATGTCATTCACAATCCCTCCAACAAGATGTGATCTTATACTCCTTTGACTCTTAAGAGTCTTCAGATTATTTATTAATTATAATAATTAATTATTATTAATTATTTATTCACTTTATTTATTGTTGTTGGTTAAACCCCATTGTCTTCTAAGGCAGGTGCTCTTTTCTAACTTATACATTGTGAAGTGCGTTACGTTGGATACAAAGACCCCAGAAAAATCACGATGGCTCCGGGTGTTACCCTCCATGCTTCATGTCTATATGTACTTCTTAGCCAGTGCATACTTTAGAACCGAGGGCCCCTAGAGTGCACATCCAGACCGTAATCTGTTGGGCTTCTGGCCAATGTGAACACATGATTATAGGGGCATGAATTTAATGTAAAAGTGCTTGGCCCTTTCCTGGGTTTGGCTATATGAGTCTAGTTTTAGTGGACCAAAAAAAAAAGAACGTGCCTCCCCAAAATAAATAATTTTCTTTTAATCATGAAGGCTAAGCAAACTGTTCTTAAAGCTCTTTCTAATCCTCCTAATCAGATATAGGCTCCTTTTCAAATTTCTTCCCAGATTTTGTCATTCCTGGGTGACACACTGAAAGTTACCCTTCAGCACTGAGCCAAGTTTTACACTTCAGTTTACAATTTACTAAACACTTAATTGATAAATGATGTTGACTGAAGTGGAAAATTGAGGCATTATCTTAGTGATTCAGGCCCAAACTAATTTTTCATCAGAAATACCCAAATAACCAAAGCAACATATAAACAGGATCGTTTGGATTCTGATGCACTCCTTGCAGCTCAAACACGAAGAATTCCAGAGAAATAGAAAGAGGCTCCATTTATTTGTCCATTCAAACTGCTATTGATAAAGTCCTCAGAACCACACAAAGAGCCAGAAATACATTATAAAATTTCAGGTCCTTGTTCTCCTCTGTTTACATTATTCATGGGTATTGTTTGGAAAACTTTGCTCATCCAAAAACTGGGCCAACTGGAAACATGCTTTCAAAAAAGGATTTAGGCTCATTCCATAGATATGTAAAGGGTCATTAAGGGGGAAATAGATTTGTTTAGGAACAGATCACTCTTCCTGTAAGTAATAGCCTACCCTGTCCTCACAAATGACCATATCCCTCCTGCACAAAATTCTTCAGTAACATAATGTTAGACTGACTGGACCATGAGTTTATATTAGTATAGAAATGTTTATGTTGCCCTGCTCCTTTTTCTTGTTAACAGAATGATTCAACTGTCTCTTCAATCTTCCACTGAAGTGTGCAGCTAAGCTTTCTAACCCTTAGATTTGTGTGGTCATTCACACACATCCTTGGATTTTCTTTTTCATTTTAACCAAGCTGCATGATGATTATCCCCAAACCCACCCCCGTCCCCGGAGTTAAGAGTCTTGCAGGTGTAAATTACTGTGTTTAAAATGAGATAATATACAACACCCATTCTGAAGTTTTGGTTCTGAACTACACTTTCATGCAGGCGTCAGTAGGTGGCAGCACATTATTTTTTTGTTCACTGAGGGAGCAAGGGGGAAACAGATTTTTCTACAAACCCTGTTTTGGAAAGACAGCCTTGACTAAAACAAAGGCAAATAGTGTCCATATATAACCTTCCTTGTCTCATAAACGTATTCCTTTAGTTCTGTGCATTATTTTATATTTGTTGTGCTTTCATTTCAAATTCTATCCACATTATCTCATCATGGATATGCAACTATATGTACCAAATTAGTTTTATTTAGGTTTTGAGAAAGTACTTTTTGTAACTAAAGAGCCAGTTAAGGAATGAAAACCCTGGGTAATGTGAACTTGTTTTGGAAAGCGATCTCTGAGCAGATGTTGGACATTAGGGACTGGGGGGCTAGGGAGAAGTTGTCTTTCCTAGGTCAGTTTTCAGGATTGTTATTGGACCTCCTCAGGGAAGACAGAGGAAAATAAAAATCATTAATTATTTAGCTATTTGGACCTTGCCTCTTTCCAAGGATTTTGATGCATGCCAGTGTTTTTAGAGAAAGGGAACATATTTGCTCTTTAGAAAAACTCCAGATAATTTTGAAGGAATGTAAACCACTTGGTTTTTAAAGCTAAAAGACTTGCAATCTTCAAAAAATATAATAATGGACATGTAAAAAGTATATAAGGACAAAACAGTCAGTTCAATTCAACAAATACTGAGTGCTTGTGCTAGGAAAGACTCTATTTTTCTCTATTACTCACACAGAACTCCTCTTTCTGACTCTTCTGATCACCAAATGTGTGGGTTCTTCTCCCCATACCAAGCAGTTCTCTGGGACACCAGCTGTTCGTTCTACAACACTTAATCCTAACACTGTCTACCTGGGGAGAGTGTCGGATCCCACAGCAGAGGGGCTCAGTCCCACAGGACTGCTCCCATTCTCTTGCAGATACCAGTCACAAGTCATAGGTTACTCATAACTTCTGTCTGACATGGCCTCAAATCAGGGGTTCCTACAACCTCCCCTCGGAGGGAGGTTGCTAGGTGGCACACAGAACTCAGGGAAGCACTTAACTGTTTACCACTTCCAGAAGAAGAGATACAAAGGGCGAAGTCTGGGAGGGTCCCAAGGGCAGGAGCTCTGTCCTCATGGAGTGGGGTGCTTCACCCTCCTGGTATGGGTATGTTCGCCAATCTGGAAGCTATCCAAACCTCCTATTCGGTTTTATGGAAGTTTCCTCATGGAGGCATGATCAATTATTAATTCAATTTCCAGCCCCTCTCCTCTCTCTGGAGCATGGGGGAAAGGATGAAAATTCTAAGCTTCTAATCATGGCTTGGTCTTTCTGGTGACCAACCCCCATCCAGGAACCACCCAGAGACATCTGATTGGAACAAAAACGCTCCTAGTGCTCTTTCACTTAGGAATTTATAAAGGTTTTAGGAGTTCTGGGCTAAGGACTGGGGGGCAGAAGCCAATATATGTATTTTCTATTATCTTACAATGCTCCTTTATTTAATTATTCAACAAACCTTTTTTCTCTTTTATTCTTTAAATGGAATTATGCTGACTGCTGTAGAAATACCAAATAAGTGACATACTTCCTGCCCTCTGGTAATTATTCTAAGACAAAGGGTAAGACACGGAATATTAACCAATATAAGGTGCAGGGCTATGTTCAGTAAACATCTGTTGAATGAACGGATTGTGATAAATAGTTGTTAAAATGGGCTATAGGACTTTAACGGGGAAAATCGAGTGGACCTGTTAGGAAACGGTATATGGAAGATGTAGTTTCTGCCATGGCTTTGGAGGACAAATGCAATTGAAGGGTCAGGGAGGCAGAGGCTCTTCAGGTACTTGGAACACCAGGAGCAGAAGCATATTGGGAAACAACATGGAGTCTAGTTTGGCAGGAAGGTAGGTCAAGGCATCAGCTCCCACATGAAGAATCAGCAAAGCACACAGTAAGATATAATAGCTCCTTGCCAATGCATTTACTACATCAAGAGTTAAGGCCTGGATGAAGGGCCTTCCAGGCTGGCCTTTGGCATTCAGAGCCCAGTGTCTTATGAGGTGGGGATAAACCCCTTGTTCTTCCTTGTCAACTAAGGTAACAATTGGTAACAATTTTTCTTTATTTATTTAGAAAAATAGCATTAAAAATGAAATATACTTAATTTAAAATTCAAGCAATTCTGAAAAAAAAAAAAAGGAGTGAGAAAAAAATACCCCAAATTTCATCTCCCAGGAGATAATCATTGCTAACGTTCAATATCACTTCAGATCCTTTCCTTTGCATATATACAGATGGAGGGCTATCTGTGAGGAATGGTTTTGCAAAAATGGAACCATAGTACATGCTAATTTTATAGAAATGATTAAATGTATTTGTACTTGATTTTAAAAAGAAAAGAAGGAAACTGATAAGAATAAAGGAAATATGGAAAATTTAGGTAAATATTTCATTAATTTTAGTTGCTTTAAAAAAATAGATAATATATTCATGTGGTACACATTTCAAAAGCTACATGTTAGTGAAAAAGCCATAAAAATTCTCCCTCCCATCTAGTGTTCTTCCCCAGAGGTATCCAATTTACTGTTCACCTTTTCAGAGTTCAGTGTTTTTAAAATTTCTTTACCATGAAGATACTATAGTTCCTAAAATTAAGGATAAAATGATTGTTAAAGATTTATGAAAGATTATTAAAAACCATACAATTTTGGAGCCATTATGTTTTAATAACTGAGTTTTAATTTTTTTTTAATAGTATCTAATGCTGGGCACCTTACTAAGAAATGTACGTAGGTTATTTCATTTGCTACCCACAACAACATTATCATCTTCATCTTACTGGCAAGGGAACTGAGATAGTTAAATACTTTGTCAGAGACCAAAAGTAAGAATTGACAGAGCCCTGATTTAAACTCAGGTAGTCTAACTTCTGATATACCCACCACATATACTGCCTCCTTTTAATACCAAATAGAATACCAGTGCCTTTTCCCTGGCATATCCACTCATTTCTTGTGTAGCTTGATTCCCTCTCTGTTAGTCTTTCCCAAGAAAGACTGGATCTGCTAAAGCCTCTCATGTCTGAGAATGTGTACCTATTACCTTTATTCTCAAAAAACAAAAGCGTCTGGTTATTCCTAAGTCACAGTTTCTTTCCTTCAGAATTTTGTAAACAGAGCTCTATTGTCATCATTGATTGTAGTGGAGAAGTCTAGCCAGCCTAATTCTGTTCTCTTATAGGTGACTTGTTTTTTGTTTTGTTTTGTTTTGTTTTAACCCGGATTCCTTTAACTCTTCCTTTTAATTCCCCAAACTACTTAGTCTAATGAGGCTATGTATCTGTTTTAGTATATGTGCTGCCAAAGCAAGCACTGTATCTGTTTCAATAATCCTATATCAGTTCTGCCTGGAACATAGACTGCCTATTTCATATGCAAAATTACTTCTTCATTAGTTTGGGTGAAATTTTCTTTTAAAATATTTGTTTTTTGGGGCGCCTGGGTGGCTCAGTGGGTTAAAGCCTCTGCCTTCGGCTCAGGTCATGATCCCAGGGTCCTGGGATCGAGCCCCACATCGGGCTCTCTGCTCAGCAGGGAAGTCTGCTTTCTCCTCTCTCTCTGCCTGCTTCTCTGCCTACTTGTGATCTCCATCTGTCAAATAAATAAATAAAATCTTAAAAAAAAAAAATTTGTTTTCTGTTTCATTTGTCTGGTTCTCTACTTCAGAGACACCAGTTATCCTTATAGGATCATCACTAGCTCTGTTTCACATCTGTGACTTCCTCTCTAATTGTCAAAATCCTTTATCCTTTCTTTCTGAATGTGCAGTGATGTCACCAAGCCTTCCTCTCAGTCAGCACTGCAATTCAGCTCGCAGTCTATTTGATCTTTATCTTTCATGTGTGTTAGTTCTCTCATTGTGTTGTTTTGGTCCTATGTTGCAGTCTTAGCTGTATCCCTTTTTTTACCATTTTTGGTAAAATGCTGTTTTACCATTTTTGTCTTTGAAGTTTTATTATGTTTTCATAGAGTACAAAACACTGGCAGTGAAATTTTTTCAATTTTTGAATCCCATTTTCTTTCAAATATGGTCCCTTACCTTTTATTCTTATCTGTCCTTTTCTGTTCTCCTTTTTTTTTTTTTGCATTTTCTTTTTTTTTTAATTGGGCATACTAATTTTTTTGAAGATTTTTAATTTTTTTATTATTTTTTAAACATATAATGTAACTCCACCACCCTCTCCCGACAACCCTTCCCCCCCCCCCCCCCCCTCAGTTTGTTTTATGACATTAAGAGTCTCTTTTGGTTTGTCTCCCTCCTGATCCCATCTTGTTTCATTTATTCTTTTCCTACCCCCTTAACCCCCGCCCCCATTGCATCTCCACTTCCTCATATCAGGGAGAAAGACAACTATCATATGATCTCTCTGTTCTCCCTTTTAATTATTATTTTGTGCTGTAGTGTATTTGCATTACCATCACATCCATTATTTTTCTCTCACTCATGCTCAACAAAAAAAGCATTTGCCAAGACCTCCTAGTTAGGTTGAGATATTATGGGTAATTCTTCTCGATTTCCTTCAGGTAATATCTAGTACATGTTGTTGTCCCCTCCATGTTGCACGTGAGGACCATTCTGCTGCTTGAGGTGTGCATGGGTGTGCAGGGAGTGGGAATAGACATCAGCTGGGGCTTTGTGCAGCCTTTGAGGGAAAATCAATGCATACCTATTGAATCTCTCTCTCTCTCTCTCTCTCTCTCTCTCTCTCACGCACACACACACACACACACACACACACTACAAGGGTATACTTTACTTCCCAGAGAGGGTAAAATCTACATTTATATTTAAAAAGGAAAGCATTGTACTAACTGCAGCATAGCCTCTACAGCTGCTTCTGGAAACATAATGATGTTTCTTTCATTATTATTCAGGAGATGGTATAATGTGATGGTTGAGAGCACAGCCCACTAGGTTCAAATCCTAGCTCTGCCGCTAACTAGCTGTGTTGTCATGCACAAGGTACTTCTGTTTCTAAGCCTCAGATTCCAAACTGGAGATGATGATAGAACCTATCCACAGAGTTGTTGTGAGTCAGAAGTAGATTTGTACGTAGGAAGCCTTTAAGCACAGTGCCTGGCATACGGTTAAGGATGTAATAAATGCTGGCTATTATTATCATCCAAAAGAGTAGCAGTTTCCTCTTATTTTTCCTCCTGCTTTCAGAATTTGATCCAGAAACTTCATGAGTGAGGGCCATTAATGTGCCATCCACCTTCTGACACTACATCTTGGCTAAAAAAGGACTAAAGAGGGACGCCTGGGTGGCTCAGTTGGTTAGGCGGCTGCCTTCGGCTCAGGTCATGATCCCAGCGTCCTGGGATCGAGTCCCACATCGGGCTCCTTGCTCAGCAGGGAGCCTGCTCCTCCCTCTGCCTCTGCCTGCCTCTCCGTCTGCCTGTGCTCCTGTGCTCGTGCTCTCTCTCTCTCTAATAAATAAATAAAATCTTTTAAAAAAAATTTTTTTTAAAAAAAAAATAAAAAAGGACTAAAGATCTGAAAGTAAAAACATGGATCACACACACATTACTGGTGGAATGTAAATGATATAGTCATTCTGAAAAGCAGTTTAACAGTTTCTTAAGAAACTAAACATGCAATTACCATTCAACCCATCAATTGTACTCTTGGGCATTTGTCCCAGAAGAGTGAGGATTTATGTTCATACAAAAACCTGTATACAATGTTCATAACAGTTTTATTTGTAATAGCTAAAAACTGGAAACAACACAGATGTTTTTTAGCAGGTGATGTCTGAACAAACCATGGTACCTACATACTAAGCAATAAAAAGTATTGAGCTATTGATATCTGTGGTAACTTGGAGGAATCTCCAGAGAATTATTCTGAGTCAAAAAAAAAAAAAAAGCCAATCCCAAAAGGTTAGATGCTGTATGTTTCATTTATGTAACATTTACAAGAGGCAAAATTTTACAAATGGAGAAAAGATTAGTAATTGCTGGGATTTAGGGATAGGAGTTTGGGGAAAGAGGTGGGTATGCTTGTAAAAGGACAACAAGAGGGATCCTTGTAGTGTTTTTAACTATTCATTATCTTGACTGTTATGGTGGATATTTCAACCCACACAGGTGAGAAAACTGTGGAACTTAATACACACGCGTGCATGCACGCACACACACACACACACACAAATGAGTGCAAGTAAAACTAGAGAAACCCAATCTGAATAAGATAGGGAGATAGTATCAATGTCAGTATACTGGCTGGATATACATTATTCTATAGTTTCATAAAATGTTACCACTGGTGGAAACTGTACAAGGAATCTCTCTCTCAATTATTACTTATAATTGCATGTGAATCTATAATTTTCTCAGTAAAAATTTCAATTAAAAAATGGAGGAAAATTCCCTTAACCTCGCCCCTCTGCAGAAATAGAAGGAGAAGGAAAAGAGGAGAAAGAGGAGAGGAGGAGGAGGGAGAAGAGGTGGAGAAGAGAGAGGAGGGGGAGCAGGATGAGGAGGAAAGGAGAACTCTTTCTCTACTTTTGGAGCCTCAGTAGATTTTCAGGCAGGAAATCCTTCTGTAACGTCTGAATAGGAAGGGAAGACGTGTAAGAATATGCTATATTCTTTGATGATAACAGCTGTCCACAGTGGTATGGATGGGGGCACTGGCAAGGAGTGTTCTGCTATTTGAAGGGGAGTAGGATGGGAGAAGGAAAAGAACCTTTTAATGATTTTGAGCCATGGGGTGATCCCATGTGTTACAGAAAGAATAACCCTGGTGGAACTGTAGGGGCTTAGGATACTACTTCATGGTGCAATTTTGGAGGTGCTAAACAGTTCACTCAGTTTAGTAACCAGCTCTTTCTGGCCTCAGTGTTTGAAATTTGCATGTTAGACAACCCTTATATTGAGGTTTGGCATATCCCATTTGCAGTGCATTTATGTTATCTGGGATGCTGATGTATCTCATTTGGGGCCTCAGTTTACCTAGTTTATGTCTGTCCAGCTAGATTAAGATTGTGGAGTAAAGGGATTTAAGAGATTATGAAGTTTGGTGGTAGAGGAGAGGCTCAGGAAGTGCCGAAAGATATTGAGTTGCCTGTATGGGCATATGCTGATGCCTTATGGGGCTTCTATGGTGGGATGCATGAGTGAGGTTCTAAACTGTCTAGGAGGCCACTCGAGGGCACCAGAGGACTGTGGAGAACTTGGGAACTGAAGTCTCAAGTCCTACATATTCCTTGCATATATTATTTCGTTAAATCTCCCAACAACCTTCTGTGAGCTACATGTTGTGATCATTATTTTAAAGAGAAAAAAAGCTGAAGCTCAGAGAACTTAACTTGTCCAAGAGCACATTGTTAGAAAGTGGTAAAGCCAGGATGTCATTGGAGAGCTTCTGAATGCCAATCCAGGGCTCTCCCACTTTTCTACACCATTTTCTGCTGGGAATTTGACTTTGCCTGTATTTTATATTTAACAAAAAATTTACCTTGTGTGAATCAGTGCAGATCCTACTCATTTTAAAAATGCTAAAGGTAAAAAACCAAACCCACCTCTAGTTCTCATTCAGTATCTCTGATCTCCTTCTTAGCCAAGTTTCTGGAAAGAATGACCTCCATATTTGGTCACCCTTCCTCACTTTCATTCACTCCTCACTCCCTTCCACTGGGCTTTATCCCCACCAGCCACTGAAGGTACTGGTGCTTGGGCCACCAAGGGCCTTACACCAATGAGAGGAATTTTACTGGAACTTTCAACATCTTTCAGCACGGTAGGCCAACACTTTCTAACAATGGCTGCATTTTAGAACCATCCAGAAAGCATTGTTTTAAAAAGAATATCTAAGCCTCAGATATTTTCCCTGAGAAAAATATCCCCTGAGATTGTGGTTTAATTGGTCTAGGGTAGAACTTCTTTTTTATTTTTTTTTAATTTTTTTTTAAAGATTTTATTTATTTATTTGTTAGAGAGAGAGAGCAAGCACAGGCAGACAGAGTGGCAGGCAGAGGCAGAGGGAGAAGCAGGCTCACTGCTGAGCAAGGAGCCTGATGTGGGACTCGATCCCAGGACACTGGGATCATGACCTGAGCCGAAGGCAGCTGCTTAACCAACTGAGCCAACCAGGCATCCCAAGGGTAGAACTTTTTTATTAACACAATGGGTAATACTCTGGGGCTTTAGGTAGGATAATAACATAATTTGATTATGATGACTTGAACTAGGATTGCAGCCTTGGAGATGAAGAGAAGAAACATTTGAGAATGGGTTCAGTAGGATTCAGTAATTAATTGGATGGGGGAGAGGCACGTGTCAAAAATGATTCCTAGATTTCTGGCATATGCGATTGGTAGTTGGTGGGACCATTTACTAGGATACAGAACTCTGGAGAGGGAGCAGATAGGAGAGAGTGGCCAATGGGGATCGAGAGCTTGGTATTGCCATGTTAAGTCAGGCATGTTTTTGCCTATACTCAAGGAGAGATTAAAGCATGCAGTTGAATATTCAGATCTGGAGGCCAGAAAGGAGTCAGAAGTTGTCAGCATTGTTAAAAATAAGACAACAGGCTCAAAATGGAACTGCTTATGCTAAGCACCACATCACCAAACCAAGATTTAACTTAATCATAGTTTCAGCTCTCGCAGAAATGGAATCATAAGCCAGTCCATCAGGAATTCCTGAACCGCACTAGTTAGGTAAGCTGCATGATAGACCTCTGCCATCCCCCAAAGGGAAGTAACCTTGCAACAAACAATCTGCTTTTTGTCTAGTGTAACATCCCTGTTTCTTTTCTCTCCTGCCTATGAAAAGTCTCTCATTTTGCACAGCTCCCCAGAGTTCCTCTCTGTCTTCTAGATTGGATGTGCTAAACTTATGAATCATTGAATAAAGCCAATAAGGTCTTCAAAATTTATTTGAATTTATTTGAATAGGTTGCATATAAGGCCATGGGTGGATGAAATCACAAATATAGAGAATAGAGTGAAGAAAGAACGGGGAAAATCCTGTAGAGTTCTGTCATGTAGAGATCAGTAGAGAAGGTACAACCAGCAAAAGAAATCGTGAAAAGAAGTGGCCAGTGAAGTACAAGGTAAACTGAGAGCATGGCCATGTAGAGTCCAAGAGAAGAGGAAATCAAGAAGGAGGAAATTCCCCATGCTGTTGTTCTCATCCTGCTTGACATTAGAATTAACCAGGGAGGCTCGCCTGCCTATACCTCAGCTACCTCCTGATTAATGTTTTTAGTCCCTAGAGCCTTAGCTTAATTTAGTCCTTAGAGTCTTGGCTTAAAGGTCCTGCTCTCTCAGCCCCAATATAAAAGAAGTTCTCCCATCTATACTCTCATACTGTCTGTACTCTCTTCTTGGCACTAAATAGGATTTGTAATAACAATTTTACTTGTGTGTTATTTGTTTAAAGATGTTTTCTCTATTATAAACTCTGTATGAAACAGCAGGGTCTGTGTTATTTTGCTCACTTCTCTATTATTAGGGCTTTGCATGTATCTGGCATGTAGACATGCTTAATAAATTCTTATTGGGAAAATGTTGTTTTTTTTTTTTACTTTTATCAGACCTTCTATGTTATTATAAAATTTTAGTGATGCTAGACAGAATTTTAATCCAGAAATCTTTAATTTTAATAATTTAGAGTTTCTAGGGGCACCTAGGTGGCTCAGTAGGTTAAAGCCTCTGCCTTCGGCTCAGGTCATGATCTCGGGGTCCTGGGATCGAGCCCCGAGTTGGGCTCTCTGCTCAGCAGGGAGCCTGTTTCCCTTCCTCTCTCTCTCTGCCTGCCTCTCTGCCTACTTGTGATCTCTGTCTCTGTCAAATAAATAAATAAATAAAATTTTTTTTTTAAATAATAATTTAGAGTTTCTAAACTGATGATGTTTTGGGATCTTCCTTCTCTTTCTTTCCCTTGCCCTAGCCCTTTCCCTTCCCTTCTGTTCCCTTCTCTTTTCCTTCCTTCCTTCCCTCTTTGACAAGCCAGCTGATGTCTTTATTCCTTTGGAGGTTGGAGAGGCAGTCTCAGGGGCTCTTGGCTGGGGATCTGCTCTCACTTCAACATCACTGGGTTCCAGTTGCATAGATGATGCTACTACGATGGGGAGTAGTTCTGGTTCCTGTGGGTCACATGCCAGATACTGCTGAAGGTGGCCTGGGAGCTCTTGCTGATAGCGATCCCCAAGTAGGAGGTGGCCAGCTTTCCTGGGCCGGATCTCCCCTTCTTGACCATCAGGGGCCCCTTCACCCTGGGCTGCTGGCTCCTCGCCCACTGGCTGGCGGTGAGTCCCACCCATTAATAGCAGGAGGTGGGGGATGTCACATTGCCGTGTGTGGTGCTATGCAGCTGCTTGTTCCTCTTGAACAGCTGTTGCAGATACCAGACACGGAGGCAGCTCTTCTTGCTGAGGCTGTGGGAGCTGGCAAGAGGAGGGCTTCTTCTTTAGAGAAGACAAAAAGTATGTTTATGGTTAACACTCCGTTGAGGGGATAATTTGGGAGAATAGGGAATATAAACAAGAGTTGACATATTCCACCGTTTGCGTAATTGACACACTTTTTCTCTTTCTTTGGATACTTTATTAATAGTTAATTGTAAAGAGAAGTTCTATTGTTTTTATTTACATAGCACACTGTACCCTCTGAATACTTCTGACACCAACCCAACGAGTCTGGGGTTTTCTTAAATTGCTGGGTGTCCTGCAGTTTAACTCAATTCTGAAACTACCCTTCTGGAAATATCATCATATCCCACAGGTTAAGGGCTGTCTCACAAGATTGCTTCCTCCACCCCTCGCTGCCACTGCCCACTCCCACTTTCTAAGTCCAGGCTGTTACCTGTGGTTCCGACCAACCAAGTATATAAATTGACATCTTCCTTATGTCCAATTAATTTGCTAGCACAGCTCATAGAACTCAGAAAAACAGTTTACTTATTAGATTACTGGTTTACTACAAAGGATATTAAAGGTACCAATGAACACTCAGATGAAGAGATGCATAAGATAAGGTCTGTACAGATCCTGAACCCAGCAGCTCCTGCCTCTGTGGAGTTTGGGCCATCTCACCCTCTCAGCATGTGGATGTGTTCTACTTCACCAACCCAGAAGCTCTTCAAACTCCATTCTTTTGTGTTTTTTTCTGGAGTTCTTCAATACAGAAGCATGATTTATTAAATAATTGGGCACTGGTGATTAACTTCAATTTCAAGTCCCTGTCCCTCCCTGGAGATCAGAAGTCAAGGAAGTGGGGCTGAAAGTTCCAGCCCTCTAACCACGTGACTGGTTCCACTAGCAACCAGCCCCCGTCCTAGGACCTTTCCAAAAGTTGTGGTTGAAAGGGGCTTGTAAAAGGATAACAAAAACACCCATTCCACCTTTATCCCTGGGAAGCTCTTTCAGGAACTGGGGACGGAAAGACTCAGTGTTATAACAGAAGATGTTCCCTTCGCTGGGTTTGGGGAGCTGTAAGCCAGGAATCATGGATGAATACCAAAGTATACAAATCCCCAACTTATTTAAAATTTTGAACGTTGATCTTTCTCTGGGCAGGCAATATGAAGTGTGATTCCCTTTCATGATGCTAGGCAGTGACAGCAAGCCATAGCTCCCAGTCACAAGCATATAATCACAAATAAACAACCGACACACTGACAACCACTCTGTACCCATACAACCATTCTGTTTTTCACTTTCAGTACAGTCAGCAATAAATTATATGAGATATTCAACACTTTATTATAAAATAGATGTGGTATTAGGTGATGTTGCCCAACTATTGGCTAATGTAAGTGTTCCGAGCACACTTAGGCTAAGCTAAGCTAGGGTGTTTGGTAGGTTAGGTGTATTAAATGCATTTTAGATCTAATGGAACTTTTTCCCCTTTAACTTAATGGTACTTTCAGTTTAACAATGGTTTTGTTAGGACGGAACCCCATCATAAGTCAAGGAAGATCCATATTTATTTATTTATTTATTTATTTTTAAAGATTTTATTTTTATTTATTTGTTTCTGTTAGAGAGAGAGCGCGCGAGCACAGGCAGACAGAGAGGTAGGCAGAGGCAGAGGGAGAAGCAGGCTCCCTGCCGAGCAAGGAGCCCAATGTGGGACTCGATCCCAGGACACTGGGATCATGACCTGGGCCAAAGGCAGCCGCCTAACCAACTGAGCCACCTAGGCGTCCCCATATTTATTTTTTATGATAAGTCACAATATCACAAAATGAGGTCTGGAGATTTAACATCTATACCCAAGAACATCATTTCATTAGTGTAGAGTCAGAGTTAGAGGATTTAAGGGACATTTACTGTGCTTTGCTAAGCTTTAGGTGCTTACCATGTCATATTTGGTTTATTCTTTTCAACATTTATGGAAGATAAACATCATTATCTCCATTTTACAGATGAGAAACTGAGGATCAAAGGATTACTTAACTTGCTAAGGGCGTGAGATAGCACAAAGGATCAGATAATCAAATCAGACTCACAGGATCACAGATCTCACATAGTAGCAAGCTTTACTAATGGTTTCAAGGATACAAATAACTTTAAGGCAGTGACGAAGCAGGGAGAAGTCTGAGGCCCACCAACATGGCTCCCAGGTCACTTCTTCCTGCACTGAGACTAGTTTTGGTTCTAATTACTGAACAGGATCTCTATGTGATGTGCACAGTCACATCACTTACGTAGAGGAGAGCTGTTTCTTTCATGAAACATCTCCATTTTATTATTTTTATTAATTTTTAAAGATTTTATTTATTTATTTGACAGACAGAGATCACAAGGAGGCAGAGAGGCAGGCAGAGAAAGAGGAGGAAGCAGACTCCCCACTGAGCAGAGAGCCTGATGTGGGACTCTATCCCAGGACCCTGAGATCATGACCTGAGCCGAAGGCAGAGGCTTTAACCTACTGAACCACCCAGGTACCCTGAAAATCTCCATTTTATACTCTAATAGTTAAATAGATCACATGACATTTTTTAGGGAGGGACATTACAAATATCCATAAGCTGCAGATTTGATTACCATAGTAGCCAATCCTAGACAGAACAGATTCATCCTGACCAAAGCATTCCATAGATAAACAGTACTAGTGTGTTTGACTGGATGTCTGTGGCTATATGCCTATAAGGAAATTGGGCCAGATTATCATCCTTCTTTCTTTCCCAGGGGCATTTCCTCCGTAAAGTGTGTCACAGGCCACCTCACGAAGGTGGCAGCCCCAGTGAACATCAGAGCTAACGTTCAAATTCAGCTCTGCCCCTTGCAAGTCCATTCTGCTCAATACACCATACTCTGTTCAGACTTCAGGAGGACCTAGCTAGGAGACTTCACAAGTATTAATACTTCTTAATGTGTCTCAACTTTTGATTTTCATGGTTATTGCCATTAACATCTCTCAAACTGCCCTGAATAGTCTTTCATTGTTTCTGCTGCTACTACTGACAGCCAAAAGTCTGATTTGTAAAAGAAAGAAGAAAGAAGGCAATCAATCAATCAATCAAATGATGCAGAGAGGGAGGGAAAGATGATTCAACTCATAACATTTCATTTGAACTGGGTGTTGAAGTGGGTGATTCTTCTTTAAGACAGCTGGATAAGAAGTATTTGTAGCTACCTTATTAGTTTCAATAGATGATGAAGTGGCTGGGTTTTTGGTTTTGTTTTGTTTTTTTATAAAAGTAGGATAATAGTCTTTGGCATTTAATTTTCAGGATAACAGAAACTCAGCATACTTCATAGGTAGTGATGAGTTATAGCTGGTTAGTACCAGTTTATGAAAGCCCATTGTAAGCAGTGATGTCACTCACATTAGTGGGTTGACATGGGCCATAGTAGCAATATTCACACCGCAGAAATGATCAAGTACTACAAACCAGGACTTTTTTCCCCCAGAAAGCTGGTTGTTGAATGTTTACCAGCACATCAATATTCATAGACAGATATTCATACACTTTCCCATTCTTGTATTCAGCATTAATCTGGTGTCAGAATTAGAAAGTCGAGTGGAGAATCAAAATATTAACTATAATAGGCAATTGGAGTTTAAATGTACTGGATTTTCTGGGAGGGACAATAAATAACATCCATTTCTTTCCCTCCTGAGTTTGGAACCGATGGAAAGATAAAGATTAGTATCTCAATCGACTTATTAATAAACTTAATTAGAGGTCACAGCTTAGCTCTGTGCCCAAGTGGGCTTCCTAATTCCTTGCCCCTAAATTGGGTTCACCCGTCCTGTTCCTGTTTCATCACAGACTATGAGGCCCCTTCCACTCTGCATATTTGAGCTGAGACTGTGTTTGTGCCAAGGTCAGGGGATTCAGAGTGATACAGGGACTGAGAGAAAGAGACAGAGGCTTTGCCTATATACTCAGCTCC